>JAUMHQ010000075.1:3548988-3560369 GCA_032361165.1 Enteromius paludinosus | reverse complement strand
GGGACGTTTCAGTGTAGATGCAAAGAGACCTTCACTTAGTCTTTCACTTTTTGGAATCATTTTGAAAAGGCTCTTACAATTTGTGTTTTATTTTTTGAATTAGTTTGTTTGATGTTAGCCACTGATCAGTACAACTTTAGAACTTTGCAAGTTAATTTTGTCAAACGTCAGGTCCTGAAAGCCTTTAATCAGGGTTACTATAATTAACTAAAACTAAAACCATAAAAACATTTATGTTACTTGACATAAAATAACATTTAATTTAAATGTTTTTTTTTACTTAAAAAAAATAAAAACATGTTCACTACTTGATAGAAATAACTTATTATTATACTATATATATAAAAAATTTATAAATCGCAAATTATAACATGTTACATGCACATCATGTACTCTAACTTATAATTATATACATTTATAAAAACTATGCTGATATAATATATTAACATTAATACAAATAACAAAACAGAAAAATCTTGAAAACTTGAAATTAAAAGAAAACTTATTTAAAAAAATTTATAATAGTGTCTCAATTCTACTAAAATATCACCTACTAAAAACACAATACTTAAAGCAACATGTAAAATAAAATGTAATGTTATGTCATGATTATTAACTAAATCTAAAACTATAAAAAACTAAATAAAATAACTTTAATTTATTTATACAAATTATAACATTTTATTGAAAGGAATATATAAAAAAATATATAAAAAAAATAGTAAATAAAAAAATCGAAAAAACATTATATATATATTAAATATATATTTTTTCAGTTAGCAACATTGGACTTTTTTTTTTGTTTAATTTGCTCTAAAATAACTACAATTTTAACAAAAATTAAGAAAAGCTATGATGCCATACAACTGAATACAAATAGCAACCACAGAACAAAAAAACAATATTTAAACATTTATAAATTTAATAAAAAAAAATTATTAAAAAAAAAACAAAAAAACAATAGTGTTACAAAATTACACTGTAAAATACAATCTAATCAAATTCTGTAACATCAGCTCTCACTGTTTGTTATTCTCTTATCCATGCAACTTTCATTTAAACAGTTTCCTTTGACCAAAGATTATATAAGAGTAGTATTTTACTATTGTCCATCTACAACCCCTGGCAAGTGTCTGTTTTGTTTTGGTCCTGTGTTCGGACATGACTTCTGTGGACAACCTTTGATGAAGTCTACAGATGGCTCTTCTACCCCTAATAAAAGGCCATAGATACAGATGTAAGCTTATTATAAAGCGATTTTTGTTCTGTGTGGCCTCGACATGCTCCGATTCTCCTGTGCAACCCTCCCCCTGCTCTGCCATTGTAGTATGTGTTTGGTCTCAGTCATGTCATCGTAGGATCACAATGATTGACACCTACATACATGTCATTTTATTATGATTCCAAAACATAGTTACTTTTCACCCATTGCATTACATACAAAAGATTAATTACCATTCACTGCTCAAAGTACCAACAATACATCACGCATCATGGAAATCTAAAGTCCCAATGGTCACGAAACTGTAACATGAGAGAATGACACAGATTTTCATCACTTGTTATTTCTAGATATTATTATAGAATTGTTTTTAGGTAAGTAAAAATATATATATATAATATAAATATTTTCATATGTAAAAAATATTTCATAGATTTACTTTTCAATATAAAATCAGAATAATTTATAAATATGAAACATTTTTTATATTTTTATATCACATTTCTATATTCTTTTATATATATATATATATATATATATATATTACAGATAATACAATCTACATAAAATATAGTGTCTGTGTAGACTAACTATACATATTTGAATTTTAAGAACATTTATTTTTAATTTCTTAAAATATCCTTATTCTTATATATTACACATATATAATTTTAAGAATATTTTTACAAATAGTTCATAAAGAATATACAAGTAGTAATTATTACAATGAAATATTAAGAATATATAAAAATAAATATTAAAGAGTATTTAAAAGTAGTAAATATAAGTAGTAAATTACAAATTAAATAATCTTCAAATTAAACATTAATATATACACCATATATAGATATTTAATGAAAAAAAAATCATTTTAAGAAAAGGAATAATAAATCTATTAATATACTGTTTTTATATACACAGAATATTTTTGGATTATTTAGAAAGGTTCATTTTATTTTCACAGTACTAATGTTGTTCAAGCATTGTATCTCACAATTGAATACACATTTTGCATACAATTTACAACACAAGATTTAATCCAGCGTTTGGAACCTTGCAATGCTATTAGTTTGTACAGTGGCGAGACAGAAGCCATTACTCTACTTATTCAAACAAAAGCCGTTTTAGCGTGCCATTGACATGGAGAAAAGCGTTCTCTCTTGTGCAGCCAGATGTCTGCAAGTCTGATTTGTGCTTGTCTAGAGTGACAACAGGCGACTTGTCTGTGGTCTACAGGAGGAACAATACACTGAAGCAGGTGTGCGAGTGTTTGACTTTGCATAGCCATACTACAGCAGCAAAAGGATGATTGACTCCCAAACCTCAGGAGCTCACGAGCATCAGCTCCGCTGCCATTGTCTGCCGCTTATGTGCAGGTATTCACTAACGGGCTTTGCCCTGTGTGAGAAAAGGACGAGACTCCGAGGGCATGTATCACAGGCCCTAGCTTCATCATTAGAATAAAAAAGATAAGCCAACGAGCAAATAAAGTGGTGCAGAATATACCAACTGTTTTAAACTGTCTGTTTGCATATATGAAAGAAAAGCAGAGTGGCAGCGTGAATGGAGTGAAAGGGAGCATTGTGAATGACAGGGTGGGGTGTGTTTCGGTTGAGGGTATTGACCAGGTGAGACGAAGACATGGACTTACAGCGTAACGTGGCCCGCTCGTCTGCTGTGACCTCTTTTCTGCCAGCAGATCTTTCACCGTGTGCTTCACCCTGACTCCCTGATACACTCTCTTTGAGCATTCTGCAAAAAACACACGCAGACAGCACGGTAAAGCACTTGTAAACATGGAAATCGGGTTATATCCATCATCCAGCTGCACACAAACACAGATCTGGTTTGCTCAATAACTGCACAAGAATCGCTTTGTTTTCGAGCTGGTACAGTATCTCATTGTCAGTTTTATGGCGTGCATCTATAACTGGCATTGAAATTATCTTTGGTTTTGGTCAATGCAAATCAGTCAGTTTACAAACACTAACTCAGTCCGGTTGAAACATCGCGAAGGGATGATTATTATTTCATTTTTATATTCCCCAGTAGCTCATAGGAGGAGGATACAGACAGAGGAAAACAAGGTTATCCCTCAGCACTGACGTGGGAAGTTATTTCTCATACGCTACAAAAAGACAATTCCTGGGAAGCAAAGACCTAAGTCAACAGAACCGGGTATCTGCAATTTAAAATGTCGGTGATAGGAAATTGCATGCAAAAACCATTGCAGCGTTATGTAAAAGACCCCAGCTTCACGTGTTCTGAAGCACTGAAGACTGTCTGAAATACTGTATCATAAAAGCTCAAACTGAAGTTGTCTTGTAATGAAGTAATCAGACTGGTTAACATTAGAGTTACATATTAAATGCTGTTCAGTCATTGCAAGAAGAAGAATATTTACCTTAAAACTAAGATCAAGCTAGAGTTTTTATATACTTATAAACTACACCTTACCTGTTTCCATGATGCAGATACGTCAGATGTTAATGGCAGGAAATCTACTCAGCTTTCTATCCCAGTGAAACAACTTTGTCTGCACCCAAACTCCAGCTGAATTTGACCATTATACCAAAGACACGAAATCCAACTCCGCTTTAGTGAACTATACTATAGACGCTGATCAGAAGTCAGCTTTTGAAATGACCCTCACACATTTGTTTGCATGCAAATAATTGCCAGGACGTTTTTCAAGCATTTGCATCAACCTTCCAGATTAGCGAGGAGCGAGCACGAATGACACGCCATCAACGTTGGTAATGTCAAGACTCACCTTCGCTGGTCATTGTTAGGTTTTTATTATAGCATGGTATTATTAAGCATTTGAGTTTAAAACACAATAAATGACTTGATAGCTGAAGGTGTTTCCGAATGAGGGAAAATTGAGGGGCAGAAATGAAGATCTGATACCTCAGCTCTCGCTGGTTAAGCCTAATGTCTCTACAATGAATTCAAATGCCCTGGAGTTTGAGTGGAAGATAATTTTGTGACTTTTCAATACAGGGTTGCTGCCAAAAAAAGATTAGCGTTTTTGTCCTTTCTCTTAGTGATTCATGCACACTCCTTCCTGTTTCTATATGGATACCACCTCTGCCAGTAGGATATGCTTCTATTTCTCGTGTAATCTCTTCTCACGCTAAGCATGTCACTTAATAGAAACATAAAATGGAAATGTGACTGTAAATGTGTCCTAAAAGTAATTGGGTTACTGAAAAGAACAAAATATCATTTTGCTTGTGTTAGGTCAATAAGAAATCAGTCAAGTATTTTAACATTCCTGCCATCATGACAGACAGGATATTTCAGACTGTATATACAGCTAATAACCAATAGATAGATAAGTAGATCAGACAGACAGATAGATTGATAATGATGATTTTGTTTCTAAAAGTATTCTTCTGATTATTTTAAACAGTGCCATTCAATATATATATATATATATTTTTTTTTTTAAGGTTTTCTTTGTAAATGTAATTTTCTTTCTTTTCAAAATTGAAACTTTATGTGAAAAGAAAAAAATAAATGTGTCTTCCATTTTTCATGTCACTACCAAAACAGTATGTTTTAGTCTATTGGCCGAGATCATAAGTTTACGATTAGGAAATATTCCTGTGTCCCCTTGTCTTGTCGCTACAAGGTGTGAGTAAACAGGTCTCGTCATTTTGAGTTAAATATGTTCAAAAGTCTAAAAAAAACTATGTGTAACTATAAGGAACATCACTACCACATTAAGTTTACATTTAGTTTCTTATATGTGCACCACTGTTCAGAATTGTGCTAGCTAACATGTGCAGCGGGTTAGCATGTTCTAAAGTATCTTTATGCATTCTGCAGTTGTAAGTTGAAAAAAACGTAAATGTATATTAATTTAAATTGTCACTACCAAAACAGTCACTTCCTAAACAAAGATTACATGTTTTGGTAGTGACAATTCTATGGGATAACACATTATACACATTTTGGGGGGGAAATAAATTACAGTTTAGTACATTTATGCAATTTTTTTTTATTTTAGTATGGTTTATTAGTATTTATATTACAGTATTTGCATTACAGTCACTACAGAAAAGGTGCTGTCGCTACCGAAACATGGCATGTCAAAATAAAGTATACTGAATTATTAACCAAGGTGTTATGATATTTTTGGCTCAATGTACATTCAGTATAATGAATATGTAACTTTGAAATCAGTATGATCAACTTGGATTCAAAATAAAACAAGCAAAAAAAAATGTATAAATCATACGATTTAACAACTATAATATTACACGTGCAAAAAACTACTGTGTATGTACATGCACTTATGCACTGGTTCCATAAGATTTTTAAATAATTTTTAAATGCATGAATGATTAATAAAAACTGCACTTATTTGATCAAATGATATATGCAAATATAAATTCTATAAAATAGTAATATATTATTATACTTTAAAATGAATGTGTTCCTTTTTTTAATATTTTAAAATGTAATTTTATTCTTATGTTAAAGCTGTTTTCAGCATCACTACTCCAGTCCTCAGTAATTTCTCTATGCTGAATTGCTCAAGAGACATTTCATCTTATTTTCAACGTTAAAAACTGTGATACCGATGATAACCTCTGAACGATAGTGTAAAAATATAATTTGTCTCTAAACAACATAACGATGAGTAAGCTGTAAAGTGTGAGCCATAAAAACAAAGAATGAGTTATTTCACTTCTGTGTCACTCCATTTTTCTGGCACAACTTGTTTAACCAGCATTCCACATTGCTATAACTTGGCACTTGCACAGATGGTTACGGAGAAGTATCAGCTTGACAAGTTACCAATCTTTGTGACATCAGTTGTGTTTATCTCGCATGTGTGCCAACCACTGAACTGAACATGAAAACTTCAAAAACATACAAATAAAAATAGAAATATGTTTTTAGCAAATAAAATGTGCTAAAAAAAAATCACTCAACTTTTTCTAATTAATGACAGAGTAGATTATGTCCCACAGACACTTTAACAAAAAACAGTTCCCCTAAGAGGTTTTAAACTATGTCATGATGGTGGACAGATATTAAGTTATGCACAGCTTTTAAAAATAACAATGTAAGGCGTTTTTTGACGAACAATACACGACTTTTAACTTGCTGTTAAATATAGACAAATGCAAATCTGACTGTGAGAGACTTTCCAGTAGGGCCATGAGTCAGTTACTTTTGGATAGATGCTGACGGTCAGTATGTGACTTCTAAATAACATAAGCAGGAAGAACGGTTTGACATCTCGACTATGGCAACAATTCTATAACAAGTAAATATGGTCTCCTAAACTATATTTTGTTAACTCTTGTTTATTATCATTCTAAAACATAAAATAATGATGCCATATAGTATAACGAGCAAAATATTGAATTCCATAAGCAAATGCAGTGTGGTCATTATTTTCTATAACTAACTGCATGGAATTATGATTATGCAAAGCACATTTTATTTTCAGCTAACGTTACAGTTCTCTTTTATTTGATAAATGAGTGCTTCGTGCTAAAGGATATGTGAGAATTTTCCATCAAAGTAATATAAAGTAACAATGGGCAACTGAATGCATATCAGGTCTTCATTTCAAATAGATACAAATTGAACAGGTGTTCTCATACCTTTAAAACAATACATCTGTCAGTGTCTGCAACAGTAGGTAAATACTGTGGGACGCATGAGCTTCACGTGACCAAAACCTACTTCTGTGATCCATTTTATGATCAATACTGACCTCTAGTGGACAAAGATAGAAATTACATTTCACACTTTCACACAGATTACTGTAAATGGTAACAATTTATTTTAAGGTGACCTTTTATATGTAAATTTGATATGTATTTACCACTATAACAACATTGAACTGAGAAATCCTAACACAACCCCTAAAAACCCTAACCATACAGCAAGTAGCACCATGTATGTAGTTAATTAATTGTCTGTACTTAAAAGTACAATTGCAAATAAAGTTAATTGATTAAATTAAATAACATCTAACTGGTTAAATATGATATATGATTTATGCAGTATGTGATTACAACAGTTGGTTTTGCAAGTTGGTTAAACATAAACAAATGTTTAAGGGATAGTTACCCTAAAATTAATCAGGTGTGTCTTAATACGCTCCCTAGTTTAGTTGGAAGGACATCGTTCACCGACTGGTGAACTCTGAGTTGCGCAATTCTTCCAGTGCACCCCCTAAAAAAATCCAATGCCCCACGGAAAGCAGAGAGCACTGATGCTCAATATGCTCCCTTACCAAAATGATGGAACATTTCTGAAGTGTGTAACAAATGCATGAGACAATACTAAATCAAAACTAAATAGATCCTGCCTGTTGTTAAAGGGATAGTTCACCCAAAAATGAAAATGATGGAATTTTGTACTCATCCCCAAGCCATCCTAGGTGTATGTGTCTTTCTTCTGAACACAGTCTGAGTTTTTAAAAACTTTAGCCTGGCTTTTCCAAGTTTGGTATTGCTGGTGGATTGTGCATGGCCATTATTTTGAAGCTCCGTAAATCAGATATATCCGCAAGTAATGCTACGTAAAACTAACCTATACGCCTTCGGGGGGTTATCACATGTCCTCTGAAACAGATCGATGGGTTTTTTTTTAACAATAATATTTGCATTTTTTTGTATGTTTTATTTTTATTTATATATTTTCTACATATTTTCTATCTATAGACTTGGGGGTGAGTAGTTGCACTGTGTAATTTTCATTTTTGGGTGAACTATTCCTTGTGGTTACATTCTACAACAACATACAATTACGTTGCACATTAAAATATGCTGTAATTAAGCAAACAATTTCTAAATGTGTGCCTGGGTCCTTACTGGATTTTTGTGCACGATATACTGGTTCACGAGTTTTGGAGCTAGGCTTATTGAGAGGCTCTCATTATTTACTCATCAATACAAAATCGTTCACTCAAGTTTTCCAAACGTTATTTTTTTGGAGAAAAAAAATGGAAAGATGTCAATACACTAACACATACACTAAAAAACCACATCCTAGATATGAATGAATGAAATATTCTTATTAAATACTTTGTTCTTTACACGTCTGTCACGTGCTGGTGAATTTGCCAATCTTGGTGTTCTCTGGCAAATGCCAAACGTCCTGTACGAGGCTGGCCTGTAAGGTCATACCACCCTCATGGAGTCTGTTTCTGACCGTTTGAGCAGACACATGCACATTTGTGGTCTGCTGAAGATCATTTTGAAGGGCTCTGGCAGTGCTCCTCCAGGTTCCTCCTTGCACAAAGGCGGAGGTAGCGGTCCTGCTACTGGGTTGTTGCCCTCCTCCGGCCTCCTCCACGTCTCCTGATGTACTTGCCTGTCTCCTGGTAGCACCTCCATGCTCTGGACAATAGGATGACAGACACAGCAAACCTTCTTGCCACAGCTCACATTGATGTGCCATCCTGGATGAGCTGCACTACCAGAGCCACTTGTATGGGTTGTAGACTCTGTCTCATGCCACCACAAGAGTGAAAGCACCACCACCATTCAAATGTGACCAAAACATCAGTCAGAAAACATAAGAACTGTCACCACCTGCAGACTAAATCATAGCAGAAGTTACATGTTTGGGTGAATTAAGATGGAGACTCACAAAGATGGAGTAGGTTTGACAATCTACAAAATTAGACAATCGTCTTCTTCTTTTGGGAACACCAGAGGACAGTTTAATTAATGATTCTAATGAACTCTCAAGCAATCTCTTTTGTTCTTCCTGTTTTTTTTCTACAGGGAACATCCCGTTCTCATTTTTGTCTGGCAAAGCACTTGATCTCCCCAAAGACGGACTACCAAGGCTTGAGTTCACCTCCTTATACAACCTAAATGTGTCTGTAATGCCTGCATCTTCTGACATCAGTTGGATGCATTTTCCATTTTTAAATCTTCATTAATAAACTGAGGGCGATGAGTTTAAATGTTTTTGATAGAAGCAATTTTGTGAAACATTAACATTTAAATAACCTTTATAGTATTTTAATGTATTTTAAAATGTAATTTTTTGTGTGTGTGTGATGGCAAAGCTACATTTTCAGCATAATACTGCAGTCACAAAATCCTTCTAATAAAGAGGGCATTTAAGGCATTTTACGGAAACAAGAACAACACACAAACTCTCAAAGGCATACATCTAAAGAAGGAGATCCTTTCATATCTCAACAGTCTCATCTCATTAAGGATGTATCATAAATGTGTTCTGAAGTGTGGTTAATCTTACTCCACAGTTTGTTTGATCTCTGTAGATTGCAGGATCTTGAATCATTTATTTGCTCTGTCACCCCTGGCTTGTCTTATCACAGGAACATTCTCTTGGCTCACTCAGAGGAATTTTCCAGCACTCTGCATAAAGAGCAATGCGAAATAATACAGCCTTCAGTGAGCATTTAAAACTATATTGGCACAGTATGTTGTATATATTGAGGACAGCAAAAAGATGTTATATATAGTATGAATATGGGCAGACTACATTCACCATGTTGTCTTTGTCATGTGACACACCAAATGTTGCCATTCACAAATACTCTCCGGCTCGCCTGTGGCTTTATGCCGTAATAAAGTGTTTATCATATGCACAGGACCACGCTGAAAATACTCTTTTACGTCTTTTATGATATTTGATATTGTTTTGTCACATATATTGTTTTTTGCCTACTATATCCTAGTAGAGGTGTGCATTTGTGTGAAATCCTATGCAAACAAGTGGATACAAACATTGAAACAATTATTATTTGTATTATTATTATTATTATTATTATTATTATTAAGGGAAAATTCATGTTCCAAGGTTGCTCCTGCATAGTCACTTAATTTTGAGAACTGGAAACAAATGTTGTAGGCTATTTGAAGTTTGATTGGTTATAATTTGAGCTTGATTATTAACATGTAACCTGCTGTATTAGTTACATATGCTTTCCATATGTAACTTATTTCCAGTCCAGATTTGCAGAAGACTAATGTAACTCTCATTGGATGTATTTTGTTTTAATTCAGACCAGTGCTTTAGTCCTGCATGGTGCATGACCTGCACGTGGTAGAGTGTTATCCATGACCATGGCTTAGTTTGTGAAATCTCCACATTATAGGGAAAACAGATTTGCTTTTCCAAGAAAAGGAAACTAGTTTCCTGTGGCACAGTTCTAAGCTTTAAATTTTATAGCATGCATTAAAAAAACGGTAACTTTTGCTTGTAAATAGTTTTTCCATTCCTTTATTATAACGCATAAATGAAACTACATATATTAAATAATAATTACTATAATAACTGTAATAATGCAATTATAGTTACATTAACAGTGCACTGATTTCAGCAGTATAGTGATTAGGTGTTTTTCTAGTGTATGCCAGCAAGACTCAGAAGCTTGAAATAAAATGATTCAGGCTGGCATCATAATAAATTAGTATGTTTGAGTGTGACCATAGGGATAGTATTTGTTTTTTTTAAGAATTCAGCTCATAAATGCTAGGCCTGTGAGAGGGCAGTTGAAAAATGGAGCAAAACAATAAAAACAAATAGATTTATTTGAATTTTCCAAAGCAATTAGCTTTTGCATGCAGAATAAAACATCTAAACCTTGCTGTATGTTGTGTGAAGCATCTGAGATGAAAATACACACTAAAACTTCTTGAACGCAGTATATTTCCTGAACTATCAATTTATCATGATAAAAAATCATCTTGCCAGAATCAGGAGAGATAATATATTATGCACAGATCAAGCAAAAGGGTAAATTGAAGCCAGTGCTGTCGCATCCAAAAAGTTTTTGTTTACATATAGTATATGTGTGTATATTTATTAATGCACATATAAATAATATAAATACACACCCATGTTAGTATATAGGCTACAGTATTTAAGATGAATTTGTTATGTTTATGTATTTTTTTTATATATTTATGTATTATATAAATTAATTTAATATAAATATTTACATGTGAATACTAGTGCTGTCATACGATTAATCACAATTAATCTCATCTAAAATAAAAGTTTCCGCTTACATAATATATGTATGTGTAATGTGTATGTTTACTATGTACATATAAATAATAAAGTAGTGCTGTCAAAAGATTAATCGCATCCAAAATAAAAGTTTTTCTTTACAATATATATGCGTTTATGCTGTGTTTGT
>JAUMHQ010000075.1:3517224-3532670 GCA_032361165.1 Enteromius paludinosus | reverse complement strand
GAATAGAACAAATGTCTGAAGCGACAAGAGAAACATACGAAATGTGCAGAGCGGTGGGGCGCGAGGACCGGGATTGATAAACGCTGCCATAACTGAATGAAAGTGCAGGAGACAGCGTCTTCTTGACATGATGTAATCCATGTGGAAATTGTACTGTTTGTGGGCAGGCAAGTTGTTCACGACGTAGAACATGGGCGGACATTATGCAAATATGACGTGTGGCTGTAACAAAAAGATTCAAATTGCTGACGACTCGTTTAAGCGAATGTTAGCAGACTCTTTTGTTTTTTTGATAGACAAAAACGTCATTTATCGTGCAGTGTTGGCGACACAACTTCGCAGATAGTTTATATTCACATACAGCTACATGACACACTGCATGAACGATCATGTTTGAAAAGGCATAATAGGGGCACTTTAAATTGTGACTTATGCTATTTAACTGCGTAATTAACTACAACCCCAAATCAGAAAAAGTTGGGACAGGGTGGAAAATGTGAATTAAAAAAAGAATAAAGCAAGTTATAAATTTTCCTTTCGTTTTAATTGCAGACAGTATGAACACGAAATAATTCATGTTTTTTTTTCTGTCAACATCATTTGATTTGTAAATAAATATCCATTCTTGCCATTCAGGCTTGCAGCACATTTGAAGAAATTGAAGAAATCAAGTGACTAAGTGTTGCAGGTGTTAGTTTGACCCATTCTTCAATTGCAAATGCAAACGTTTTAGGTGGTTTGGCATTGTCTTGCTGAAATAAGCACAGGCGTCCCGGGAAAAGATGTCGCCTTGAAGGCAGCGTTTGTTCCTCCAAAACTGAGATATACTTCTCAGCATTGATGGTGCCATCGCAGAAGTGAAAGTTACCTTTGCCAAAGGCACGGACAAAACCCCATACTATGACAGACCCTGTCTTTTGGACTTGTACCTGGTAAGAGTCTGGATGGTCCTTTTCCTCTTTGGTCCACAGCACACAACGTCTAATTCTTCCAAAAAAGATGTGAAAAATGATTTGACCACAATACACGTTTCCACTGCACAGTGGACCATCCCAGATGCCTCAGAGCCCAGAGAAGTCGACGGTGCTTCTGGACACTATTTACTGTGTATAGGGCTTCCTTTTGGCACAGTAAAGTTTTAGCAGGCATTTCCTAATGTAACTACGTACTGTAGTGCCTGAGAGTGACTTCCTGAAGTAGTCCTGAGCCCACGTAGTTCTATCATTTATTGATGAATGACGGTTTTTAATGCAGTGCCTTCAAAGAGCTCGGAGATCACAGCCATTCAGTTTAGGCTTGCGACCTTGGCCTTTGCGCACGGTAATTTCTCCAGATTCCCTGATTCTTTTCACTATGTTATGCACTGTAGAGAAATGCCCAAATCTCTTCCTATCTTTATTTGAGAAACGTTTTTCTTCATCATTTCAAAGATGTTTGCCCACACTTGGTGGCAAACTTGCGATCCTCTGCCCATTTTTGCTCCTAAAGGAGTAGGCCTTTCCTTGATGCTGCTGTTGTACCAAATCATGATTGCAATCACCTGTTAACATCACCAGTTTCAAATCACATCATTATTTAGTTATTATACCTTATTACTACCCCTGAATTGCCCCCATCCCAACTTTTTTGTAATGTGTTGCAAGTCTTAATGGCAATAATGGATGTTTATTTACAAATCAAATGATGTTGACCAAAAAAAAACATGAATTATCTTGTGTTCATACAGTATGCAATGAAATAAAAGTTAAGGGAAATTTGTAAAAAAAAATGTAATTCACATTTTCCACCCTGTCCCAACTTTTTCTGATTTGGGGTTGTAAAGCAGAAACATGAATTAATCAAAAAAGTTAAATGTACTTAATTTTAATTCTTCAATCATGTATTTTATTTTAATTTAAAAATACAATAGTTTTTGGAACAACACTTGTCTTATTTGCCATCTTGCTAAGATCTGTTGAGTTGATCAGTTGTTGTTTTTTATTGCGAATTCCACTTTAAAGGGTTACTCCACCACAAAGCAATATTTTAAATTACACTGTGATGTGTAAAAAATTAAAAGAAAACTACACTGTTAAGTAAAAGTATGAAAGACATCATCACAATAGTCCATCTGCCATTAGTGGTTCAACCGGTGGTGCTACAATGACAAAAAAGGAGATAAATTGTGCAATAAAGTTTATTGCAGTTCAATTTCTAACAGAAATTCCTGAGTGGTGTCTGTAATTCAATTCAATTTCTAAATCATGAATCAAAAAAGAAGTCAAGTTTTTAATTCTAAGTATTGTCCAACTCTGTGATCACTTTTTTAGGAATGGATATAACTTTGTGGTGACTCTACCAGTTGGGGCTGCTAACGTGGACGTCAGGCAGCGCGGTTTCCGCGGTCTGATTAACGATGACAACTATTTAGCAATAAAGAACATCTACGGCAAATATCTCCTGAATGGAAACTTTGTAGTTTCAGCGGTAGAAAAGGACATTATTGTAAAGGGAAGTCTGCTGCGCTACAGTGGAACGGGCACATCAGTGGAGACGCTGCAGGCCTCCAGACCTCTCAAAGAGTCTCTCACGGTGGAGCTGTTGTCAGTGGGTAAAATGACTCCTCCTCGAGTGCGCTACTCCTACTACATGAATGTGGGAAATAAAGAGGGCAAGGTCCTAAAGAAGGAGGAGAGGACGCCTACACAGAACAGTGTGCTGGAAGACAGTAATAAAGTGGAGCTGAAGAAGCCAGCCTATCAGATGCCGTCTTATAAGTGGGTGGCGGCGGATTGGAACAAGTGCTCGGTTACTTGTGGGAACGGGGTTCAAAGTAGACTGATTCAGTGTTTGAATTTAGATGGGGAAACGGCTACACACTGTGACGGCATGGAAAAACCCAGTACCATAAGGGTGTGTGGTGACCCTTGCCCAACATGGAGCATCGGCGAATGGTCATCATGCTCTAAAACCTGTGGAAAAGGCTTTAGGAGACGTTCACTGCGATGCATCACTCAAACCGGACTGCATTTACCAAGAGACCACTGCTCAAGTAAAAGAAAGCCACAGGAACTGGACTTTTGCATTGTTCGGCCCTGCTAGGAAACGATTCGGTGTGTTCTGGGACCAATTTATGGAGCCAAAGTGATAGTTTTATGTGTGTGTCCTGTGTTGCCTCATTTGTAATGAGAATATTGTCATGCAGGATGTCTTTTACCATTAAAATGTTACATGTTAAGGTACAGCTATCGCCTACCTCGAAAAGGACAGGGTGTTTTAAAATAAAATAAAATAAAACAGACCACGTAAAGCTTTAAAATGTTATGCTTTGGCATTAAAACTGTCACAAAAGCAGACTTTTACGGCATCTCCGATACATATGGTTGTAGAGTGACAATATCAGACAGTGTTTGAGTTTGTATTCAGACTTTAGATATATGTGAATAATTTGATCTAAATGTGAAGCATATTGTATGCAAAAATAGGGCGACTTGGTCCATGCACTATTGATCATTTATATTCATTCAGTATATTGGACCGAGATAGTCAATATATTAAAGCGTTCCTAATCATTGAAGGTTCAACGAACAAAATTTAGGGGTTACATATAAGGTTTAAAGAAAAACAATGATGTCAGAATAGGCTTTTTGTTTGGGTTTAGTGAAAGTAATCAGTAATTTACCCACTCATTTTGGACAGATTGTAAACACATATTTACATTAATAATGGTAATGTAATGGTGCTGTACACAAAGGGATAAAACAGTTAAATACTATAAATAAATCAGTTAATATACTTTATGGCACAATAACATCATTAGTTCAGCTATCTATATAAGTATACCAGTTAGAAAGTCTTTGGGTATCTTGATTTTTTTCTCTGCTAAAAGACACTGCTGTTAATATAGCCTCTGTACTGCAAATGTTGTGCAAAAGCAACATTTTATACAATATTATTTTAATAATCTCCACAGTATACAGAGGGAAAAAAAGAAGAAATATCAAACTTATGCAGCTGCTACGGCCACTATGATTTTAGCTGTAAAGCCACCATGTTTCTTAGATGAAAAATCAACAGTAAGTTTAATTGTACGTGTATTAGATGTATTCTCTGCTGGATCTATGAAGATACATTGTAACTTGTGTAAACAAAATGTTGTTGAGAGCATCCTGTTCAGTCAAGGTGCTTTCTTGTTTTATTCATGTTTTCTCATCTTTTGATGTTAATACAGCAAAAGACGCTTATGTTTTTCTGTTGGAATCCATTGTATACTATGTATACATCCATCAACTGTGCACAAATAAATACAGAAATGACATGAACTGCTCTGAGGGATCGTATGTCCTGTATGTTAATGATCAGCTTTAAACTGTGCTGAAAAGTCATTTGGTCACGGCAGCTAATCTCCTCACTAAAGGCTGGATGAAGTGTCATGGACAAACCCATAGCATTCAGGGACACTGGAATTCTTCTGAGGTGTCTGTTCAGTCTTTCCTGGGAAAAAACCTGACAAACTCAGGCCTGATAATCCTGTTCAATTGTGTGACAGAGCTCAACCATCTCCAATGTTTCACATGTCAGGTCGATCCACAGGTTATAGCCTATACTGGTATAAACTTTAGTATAATGCATTTCTTTGAAGCAAGACTGAAGAAAAAAAAATATAAAATAAAATTAAAACATGAAGTGCATACCTGTAGAATGGGCAGTTTTTCAGAAGTAACCTAAACATGTAAAGAGAACATATATAGCATTATAGCATTTATAAGTAGTCATTTTAAATAACATAGAATCACATTAAATTAAACCAATCGACTCAAACCAAATTTCTTTTTTTAGTTAACACTCACTTTATTTACTTTAAGTACGAAATATGTTTTTATGGTTTAGTTTATTAATTATATTAACCATGATATATTTTGTATTATTGTACATATAAATATCTTTTTAATTAGTATTACTGTGAACACTGGCGCTACAGAACACGACAAGACAGCGTGGTAAGTTGAACACAAACCCCGCAGGGTGGATTTATTGAACAATGCGGGTGAGTAAGAAATACAGTGATGGTGATGGTGACAGTGCTCAGCGTGCATCCAAGTCCCTTTTTCTCCCTCATCTGCAGGTGGTGGTGATCAGTGCTCTAGTGCTTCCTCTTTGCCCGGGCGTCTCATGCACGGCGTGTCGTCTGTAGGAGAGAGACAGGTAAGTCACTCATTACAAGTGGAGACGCAGCTCGCCTACTTCCTAGTTTGGGGTTGCATTTATATGGGTCCGGCTGTGAACGAATGGCCCGGGCTGAAGAGTTCCAGGTGCCGGTCTTTAGCTGCCAGGGCAACACTGATTCAGTCCCTCCACACTTCCAGACTGGTGTTCGCACGTCAAAGTGGAAGGCTGCAGCGCTAGAAACCATCTGGTAACTCGGGCGTTTGAAACCTTCGCCTGGCATCAGTGTGCACCAGGAGGGGGCATTTGAAGGACTCAGTTGTGAGGGCCTCCTTGAGAGCCTGGAATGCTTTCTCCGCCTGTTCAGTCCACTGGATGCCCCTTCCTGGTCAGGTCTGAAAGGGGGGCAGCTAGGGATAAAACATCGGTAATACCCCGCCAACCTCAAGAAAGCATCTTTGTGGTGGGTCGCGGGGCCTCCTGGATCGCCCGGACCTTGGCTTCCTGCAGCTTAACCAGTCCTCTTCCTATAACGAAGCCCAGGTACTTTGGCAAGGTGGCATTTGCAGGGGTTGGCCATGAATCCAGCCCTCCTGAGCTCAGAAAGTACTCTCCAGATGAGCCACTGGAACGTGGCGGGTGCACCGTGAAGGCCGAAGGGAAGGGTCCGGTACTGCCAGCTCTGTCTTCTGGGCAGCTAAGAGGTGGGGGTCCATATCTACAACCAGCCTCATTGGATCAGCCGCCTGGGCGCGGGCTGGCAGTCGGATTTTAAAAATTCCAGTCATGGAAGAGCTGAGCTGCTGCAGTGGAGGACAGCCCTTACAGGCAGAAAATTTATTAATTTTCTTAATTGTTTAATTTATTAATCTATAATAGCTTTGAATGTGGGTTACCGGCAGTGAAAAGTAAGCCTGTTGAGCTTCTCCCGATAGGAGTGAAGCCAGCTCCATTGCCCAGGTGTCTCCTGGCCATCCTTCGGTGGAAGCGGTAGCCTCAAACACCTGTAAATATGCTTCTACATCATTGTCAGTTGTTAATTTAGGCAGGAGGCGAGCGGCAGCTGCTCAGGGATCCGGAAGTGGGGTCGTTTGGGCATCTGAGAATCGAAGCTCCGCCATGCGTTCCTCCGTCATCAAACTCTCAGCCACAGCCATATCACCCTGCTGCCCACTGAAGTTAAGCAGGGTTGAGCCTGGTCAGTACCTGGATGGGAGACCTCCTGGGAAAATTAGGTTGCTGTTGGTAGAGGTGTTAGAGAGGCCAGCAGGGGGTACTGGCCAAATTCCCACTGGCCCTTGTCTATCATGGCCTCCCAATAATCCACATCCATTGATTGGTTGTATCTCTCTCTACTCTCCACCTGTAGCTGGTGTGGTGAGCGCACTAGCGCCATAGTCCTGTGGCAGCCGTCGCATCATCCAAGTGGACGCTGCACATTGGTGGTGGTTGAGGAGAGAACACCCCCCCCCACACACACACACACACGATTGTAAAGTGCTTTGAGTGTATGGCAATACACAGTAAAGCGCTATATAAATGCATCATTCATTCATTCATCATCTCCTGTCTCTTGGCCATGCAGTCGAGGCAGTGTAATTGCCAACATTCTCCATCAGTGGCGCTAGAGAACACGACAGTGCTCAGTGAGCATCCAAGTCCCTTTTTCCCTCTTCTGCAGGTGGCGGTGATCGGTGCTCCAGTGCTTCCTCTTTGCCCGGGCGTCTCGTTCATAGCATGTTGTCTGTAGGAGAGAAACAGGTAAGTCACTCATCACAAGTGGAGATGTAGCTTGCCTACTTACTTGTTTGGTGTTGCATTTATATGGGTCCGGCCGTCAACAATTGGCCTGGGCTGACAGGTTCCAGGTTCCGGTCTTCAGTTGCCAAGGCGATGCTAAACACACGCATAGTTAAGCCAAAAACATTTTTAAAACATTTTAATAGTGATTATTTCTGCCTCAGTTCTTTTGTAAGTAATAAGAATGTGGCATCATTAGTGAAAACGAAGTGAATTTCCACTGACGACAAAAGCATTTTCACAACTGAAAATATTGGATGCAAGGGAGCAAATGGGTTTCCATTCAGTCATAAGAAGCTCTAATAAATATTATTCTTACATCACGATGCAGACACACACACATACAGCTGTAATAAAAAGAGTCTTTGGCTATGAAAGGAACAGCTTCACATTTCAGGTCTCACGAATTTGTGGATTACACTCAACACCTACAATATTTTTTCAGCATGCCAGTGTCCTTTTAAAAAGCATGCAGGAGGACAGCTTTAACACATTTGTTTTATACTCAGCTAATCCAGAAAACTATTCATGCATTTATTTTTAGTTTGATTAATCTGAAAAAAACTCATGCGCTGAACTAAACCTCAAGAGGTTTGTCTTTGTTTGACTGAGTTCCAATAAAAATGGTTACTCTTCTATCTAAACACCACACACAGTTCCACAATATTAAAACTCTCAGCTGTTTTGAATCTATTGTTCCACAGCAATGACCTTGTCTGCTCTACCTTGAGAACACCCATGAAAATCTATATGATCTGCGTTTCTGAAGTTAATGCTTGCTGAAGTTTGGACATGTTTTAAAATCAAAGACATTACCCTGCGGCAAATACTGTAAATAAAAGAAAAGTGTGTTTTTGTCAAGCTAGTCAAACACAGAGTCTGTTTTGCATTCAGTCTCATAAATCCTTGAATTAAAAATGTATTAGTGATTTTAAAATGAACTCCCTATGTCTGCATTCACACATTTGGTGAATGTTAGCAGATGAAGCAACCTCATTGTAAGATTTTAACCTATTGTTACCCATTAAGTCTTTGTTCGGACCACCATACAAATCAAAAGCCAAGCGTGAAGACGGCCAGCAATAGTTAAGCAGGGGGAAAAAAGCTCTGTGAACCAAGAGGCCACGTTTCTTTCTTTGGCTTCTCCTGCCTGTTTCAGAAAGCTGATTTAAATCCAAGTCATTGGAGATACTGCCTTTACAAGGTCATTTGAGAGTCCAAGCTTAGAAAAGGAACAGGACCTTCTTTTGCAGAGGTATCGGATAATGAGCTGCTGGATTGTAAAAAAAAAATCACAAAGAAATCTCCACAAAATCAAACCGAATTTTTAAAATGATCCAAAGCACAAATTTGTACTAGAGATCACATGAAGCTGCCAACGAAAACCACTGCTGCCTGAGGGAAGGCCAAAACTTTCAAAAAAGTTCATTTATTTGAAGCCTATTTTTATTTACTGTAAATTTACTTATACATTTTAATAAGTAAATTCATATATGTAAAATTCATAGACGTGAACCATATATAGCTGAATCTTGCAAAAGATTGTTTCACAATAAAACATTTTTTGTCCCATTTGTCCCAAATAAATGTATGTCCCACAGACCCCAAATTTCTCCAAAATGTTTTTGTTTGTGTTATGCATGAAAAAGAGAATTACACACAGATTTAGGAAAACATGAGAGTACATATTTTCATCTCTTTAATCATTTTGTAGAATCCTCTCAGACCAGGAAATCACTGCAAAAGCAAATATAAATATTACGGAAGATTTTGAACAATAATTTTGCTGAACAATATTTAAGCCAAACTTACAAAGTCTTTATTATAAAATGTCAGTAAGAACGTACCAATAGGCTATTCTACAATATTCTTTAATATTCTATCACAAGGAACTTCAAATACTTTTTTATTTGGAAAGTGAAATTGGGGACATAATTGGGGGTTTTCCAGGGTTACTGAAGATTTAAGTTGCTATGGCGAAAAGTTATAATGCACACCAAAATAAGGGTTGTGACTAATGTGTAAAAAAAATTCAAGACATTAGAGCAAGGTACAGAGAAGTGGAACTGGTGAGATCACAGCCACTCCCTGATCATCAAAATAGAAATAGCCTCAGAGTTTGACATTGTGCAGCCATAATTTGCCCAGGCTGAATCTGAAGTAAATGGCACGTGTTGTTGACAACCGAATTTACAGTTGCAATAGAGAAGGAATCAAAAGGGAATAGATGATATATTTAATGCTTAAACAGAAATAGTGAGGTAGCCTAAAGCTGGAGACCTCGGGATAAAAGATGTTTCCATAAAATACTGACGTAGCTTTACGTAGAACCATGTGATCCCACTTATTTGAATGAACACAGAAAAAATCATTCCAATGCAAAATGACTGTTTATCCATGTTTCTATGGCCTCTTATGTAGGAAAAATTAAAATGTGCAGGTTGTGGGGGAGGAGGGGCTGGGTGGTTGTTGTGCCACTCAAGTGTATTTAAAGAAAGCCATGGGTGTTTTCTTAAAGTGCCCCTATTATGGATTTATGAAAATTACCTTTCATGCAGCGAGTAAAGTTTCAAATCTGAAAGTGTGCCGTGTATAAAGTTATTGTCTCTTAAAAGAAATAGTCGACATTGAAACAAGTAGTTTTTAAAACGAGTCCCAAGCCAAAATGAAACATTAGCATATTGTCCACCCATTGTTGGATGTTTTTTTTTTTTTTTTTTTTTTGCATTGGTCTGAATAAAAATGCAAATTCATTTTTTTACAATTAAGTGCCGCTTTTTGAGCGTTAAAAGCTCACAAACACTGCTTTAAATGAAATCGGCAGACCACCGAAGGGGTTTGGAAAAATTAATCGTTCACTCTCAGAAATAAAGATACAAAAGCTGAGACTTTTAAAAGGGCACACTTTTGTACCGATTAGGTTCAAATATGCACACTTAAAGCTCTAACATGTACCTTTAAGGTACCAAAATGAACATTTTGACAAGGTACCGTCTAAGTGACAGCTTTTGTAACATTATTTCTGAGAGTGTTAAATGAATTGTTTGGGAGTCACAGAACAAATAATGTAAAAATAAATTATAAGAAAATGAAAGTGTTGTTGACCTTGCATGTACTGTATGTCAGCCTGTTGTTTGGGACTCCCAAAACCAAAATGGACCTTTCATAACCCATTATAGGAGCACTTAAAAAAAAGGGAAAAAAAGGCTTTACTTTAAAACATCGTTTACGCTTTTGTCATGCTTTTAACTATTTAATTACATTTTTAATCGAATTGCAATTAACAAGGAATTAAATTAACAGTACACACCAACATAAAGAATCTGATTATTGTTCAAAATCTATAAGACTTGGGTTAATATTCAAAAACAAGAATTTTTTTATGATGTTCTTCATATTTGATGCACTATTTACATGCATCAATCATTGTTTAGATGTAAATAAAAGCCTACATTTATCATAATATAGAGTAATAATAAAATTAATCATACAAAGTAATTACAAAAAGATAACATTCTTTTTAATTCTCCATAACATTATTATCATAATAAGTACGCTTTTAAAATGTTACTATACTGTACTTCTTTTTCATGAGGGCTTTTGAGTCCAAGTTTGGGCATCAAAACATCACAAAACTGTAAAACAGACTTTCCCTTATCTATATTATTATTTCAGTGTGCAAGAAATACAATATTTTGAGTAGCCTGAACGAAGGGAGGTTTGAGATATAATTTTAAACGTCAAGAGGGATCTTCCTGCAATGAGCTGAAAATGTGAACCATGGCTGCTTCTCCGGCCAGCCAATCTTTCTTGCCCTTACAAAACAAAACTGTCTTTTGTTATCTTAAGAAGATGGAACCAGTGGATGCCAGGAATCCACAATCAATGCCAAAGCTTTGATCCCTTGGACTGTCTCCACTGATGCTTGGCCTTTTTCAAGCTGACAGCAGTAGTTCTTCATGAAAACACGATATTAACTCACATGTGCATTAAATTTCATGCAAAATTACATAATGAATGGCCTCTACGTTCAGCTAACCAGGGGAACAATTGCATTGAAATACACACAGTTCCTCAAGGTTCAGGACTAGTAACTTGTTTCTAATCACACAGAGAGAACAGCAAGGGTTAAATCTTAATTTGCTGTGTATGTATGGCAAGTTGACAAGGGCCCCCTCTCCTTGCACACTGTGCAGACACAGGCTCTGATAAGTGTGCTGTGTAAAGGAGGTAGTGAACCACGATCAGTGTTGGCAGAGGAGGCAATTTACCAGACACTTGCTCTGCCATGACTGGATGGGAGTAATGAAATCATGTGGCTTTCACCCTTCAACTGATTTTAACAATATGTTTAAGAGACGCCTTATTAAGGAGGAATCCAGCAAACTGATCTCTCCTGCTGTTTGATAATGCCCCCTTCCCATAGTGCCCTTGCTCTGTGAATGAAGCCAGATGCCTCTGCAGAGTATGGGAAATATTCTTAATTAGTGATGTGTTAAATTATAAACAGCATGTGGTCGTCTTTACACCTTTTCATCCAAAGAACGCATTTAAAGCATATTGTGAAAACATAGAGGATATGCTGAACGTGCAGAACTTACAAGTGAGGCTTCTAGACATTTCTATACTGTTTTGTTGTCGTTGTTGTTGTTTTTTATTAACAATAATTTTAAGTTATAAAATGTAGATTTGTCCTCAGCAATAATATTATAATTTCAGTAAGTTTCAGTAAATTTGAATTTATAAAAACAGTGACATTGTAACTAAGCGGACAGACAACTGGAGTAGAGGTAAGAATTAACAGTGTTTGTTTACAGGATGTGCACAGCCGAATCCAAAAACACAGGAACTTAAAGGCAGAACTATTAGTCAAAGATAACACAAGTAAACACAAAATGCAGTTTTTAAATTATGGTTTTATTATTTAGGGAGAAAAAAAATCCAATCCCACATGGCCCTGTGTGAAAAAGTAATTGCCCCCTCAACCTAATAACTGGTTGGGCCACCTTTAACTTCAATCAAGCGTTTGCAATAACTTGCAATTAGTCTTTTACAGCGCTCTGGAGGAATTTTGGCCCAATCATCTTTGCAGAATTGTTGTAATTCAGCTTTATTTGAGGGTTTTTTAGGATGAATCGCCTTTTTAAGATCATGCCAGAGCATCTCAATAGGATTCAGGCCTAGACTAGGTCACTCCAAAGTATTCATTTTGTTTTTCTTCAGCCATTCAGAGGTGGAATGCTGGTGTGTTTTGGGTCTTGTCCTGCTGCAGCACCCAAGACCGCTTCAGCTTGAGTTGACGAACAGATGGCCGGACATTCTCCTTCAGGATTTTTTGGTAGACAGCGGAATTCATGGTTCCTATCACAGCAAGCCTTCCAGGTCCTGAAGCAGCAAAACAACCCCAGACCATCACACTACCACCACCATATTTTACTGTTGGTATGATGTTCTTTTTCTAAAATGCTGTGTTACTTTTATGCCAGATGTAACAGGACACGTGCCTTCCAAAACGTTCAACTTTTGTCTCGTCAGTCCACAAGGTATTTTGCCAAAAGTCTTGGCAATCATTGAGATGTTTTTTAGCAAACTTGAGACGAGCCTTAATGTTCTTTTTGCTTAACAGTGGTTTGCGTCTTGGAAATCTGCCATACAGGCCATTTTTCCCCAGTCTCTTTCTTATGGTGGAGTCATGAACACTGTCCTTAATTGAGGCAAGTGAGGCCTGCATGTCTTTAGATGTTGTCCTGGGGTCTTTTGTGACCTCTCGGATGAGTTGTCTCTGCGCTCTTGGGGTAATTTTGGTCGGCCGGCCACTCCTGGGAAGGTTCACCACTGTTCCATGTTTTTGCCATTTGTGGATAACGGCTCTCACTGTGGTTCGCTGGAGTCCCAATGCTTTAGAATTGTCTTTATAACCTTTACCAGACTGATGGATCTCAATTACTTTTGTTCTCAATTCTTCCTGAATTTCTTTGGATCTTGGCATGATGTCTAGATTTTGAGGTACTTTTGATCTACTTCTCTGTGTCAGGCAGCTCCTACAGTACAGTATTTAAGTGATTTCTTGATTGAAACAGGTGTGGCAGTAATCAGGCCTGGGGGTGGCTACAGAAATTGAACTCAGGTATGATAAACCACAGTTAAGTTATTTTTTTAACAAGGGGCTATTACTTTTCACACAGGGCCATGTAGATTTGGAGTTTTTTTTCTCCCTTAATAACGTAAACCTTCATTTAAAAACTGCATTTTGTGTTCAATTATGTTATCTTTGACGAATAGTTAAATGTTTTTGATGATCAGAAACAGTGTGACAAACATGCAAAAGAATAAGAAATAAGGAAGGGGGCAAATAGTTTTTCACACCCCTGTACATCTTTATGGATCCATTTAGACAAAAAGGTTATTCTATCCGTCACAGCAGCAAGCTCCGTCATCTCTACAACACAACGTTTCCCATTATCCCCTCTGACTACCATCTGTGCACAATCAATCACCACACCTGCCTGCCATCAGCCTCATCAGTCCCTCTTCATAAGCCAGCACCAAACACACATGGTTGTCTGGTCTCAGCATACTCACCTCATGCTCCCACTCACCTCACTGGATCGCTGTGGTGTAGAGTCTCCTGCCTTTCTGTTGAATCTCCTTAAAGGATTTGAGATAAGGACTGTTACTCCTCAGTTTGAAGAGCTCATATTGTGTTTATGTTCCCATTTTGAAGATTTTTTTTTAATAATAAAGAAGATCTGCATCGTTCATCACGTGTATGCCTCTCTATCTTCAAATCTGATTGGTTAATCACAATGTTGTCCCAGGGTCAACAAAGATGTTGATCCAGGGACATCTTGCACTTGGAAAAATCAGGTTAGCGCACTGCGAGACTGTGATTTTGGATATTTGAAACTATTGTAAACTTAGTTTACAGTTTGTTCTGTTTTTCTGTGTTTTTTATGATATTATTCTGGCAACCACAGCTGCCAAAATTATGATGTAAAAACTGCACAATCTTTTTTACAGTGTTGGTTTATCTGCAGTTTATGGTGGTTAAAATCTTACACCTGGGTCAGGTATGTCTTGTCAAAGCCGTCAGTGTTTTGTCAACGTTCTCAATCAGCAGTCTGTCAGTGCATGAGGTAATGCATGTCATGAGGCCTGGAGACTGTTTCCTGCTCAAATCATAGCTCTTGCGCAACAGCTTCACTACACTAGCTCCACAAAGTTGTATTTCTCTTTGCTGCAGCAGTTTTCTCTGATGGAGGGGACTTATTATTACTTATTATTCAGTACCCCACGGGGGAAGTAAAATTTAACAGGCCGTCCACACCAAAGAAACCAATATGGCATGTGTTTCAGAAGGTGTGTGGTTTTAGGGAAGACTTCATCATGGCAATGTTTTGGGCTATGCATCAATGTTAGTACAAAAACTATTAGCAGTTTTATGTTGGACAAAAAACAGATATGTTATGCTGGCAAGAGAGCATCTCATGTGCTAAAACTTCAAAGCACTGTCATTAAAAACTATTCATGAACTACCTAATATACTATAAGATTTAGCCATAACGCCGTTGCTTTCAAGTTGGTAGAAATGAACATTTGTTTCAGATTTCTTTTACTGACTTACAATGTACTCCCACCACATTCCCAGAACATTTATGTAGTCAAGCACGCCCAAGTACACTTACAGTCCCTGTGAGTGAGTCCCAGCCTGGATCCAGAACACACCTATAACATTCCCAACAATCTTTTACCATGTTGACCTACAAAACTTTTAAAACAATGTTTTTTCTATTTACAAACATATAAAATATGAAAAGGACGTAAAAGTTTACTTATTGTGAAAGAAAAAAAAATATACTTAAATGTGAACTGAATGTAAAGTTTTTAGACACTCAACTGCATGTTAATGCACTAACAATTAGATGAAAATGTATTAAAAGTATATTTAGGAGTACGTTTTGGCCCACTCAAGCAGGTCTGAAGTACATCTTTATGTGTAACTTTATAATAGTTTTTATTTACTTTAAATAAATGTACTGACTAAAATACAAGGTCATCAAAATACAGTATTTTTGAGTCATTCCTATTGAAACATTCTGCATTTTTTGCTCACAATTTTTCTTGCAGGTCTAAGATACAAAAAGGTCAGAATTAACTTTTATTATTATTATTTTTATGATGTGTCAGAAACAAGCTTTCATAAATATCATCTGGAGGGGTGCCATCAATTACAAAATGTAATTATAATTACAGATTTGGAATTATGAAGTTGTAATTTACGTAATTCCTGTGGATTACATTTAAAATATACATTAATATATAATAAATACATATATTAACCTATATATTGTTATATATTAACCCTGTTTGGTAACACTTTATAATAACTAGACGCTATGAATCATTAGTTAAGCATTAATAAACAGTTAGTTCATCCTTTATAAAGCATTGTTCCAACATTAATAGTCATTAGTAAGCAGTTTATAAATACAGTTATAAAT
>JAUMHQ010000075.1:3454302-3466486 GCA_032361165.1 Enteromius paludinosus | reverse complement strand
GTTGAATTTTGATACCGTTACATCCCTAATATATATATATATATATATATATATATATATATAGTGCCCTCCACTAATATTGGCACCCTTGGTAAATCCGAGCACAATTCTAACAACAATTACAAATAGGGAGAAATTCTTGTGATGAAATAAATGTTTTTCTCAAATACACCCCTAGAATTGTTTATGTCTAAAATATCTCTGAAGTATATTCCCAATTGTGAGCACTCCAGAGTGATTATGGACATGAAATTATCCAACCAGGGTTTCTTGTTTCACAGAAATATAGGATGGGAAACAAAGCCCAAATTCCCATCAACACAATGAGAAGAAACAAATAATATATTTATGATGTACAGCAAAACATAATTGAGCAATTAGTGGCTAGAAGAGCTAGAGCAGTGAAAATGACCATTTCCAACATCAGGGAAATAATTAAGAATTTCCAATCATTTCCAATGCCTGGAAGAGGACGTGTGTCTCTATCCATCCTAATACACGGCGTGGAGTAGAGTTTGAGTGGCTAAAGACTCTTCATGGATGCTGGAGAATTGCAGAAAATAGTTGAGTCTCAGCGTCAGAAAACCTTTAAAAAAAAAATGGTCAAACAGCCCCTACATAAGCACATATTGTTCAGGAAGGTTTGAGAACAATTCTCCTCGCTCATCCAAAAACAATCTCCAGCATGTTCAGTTGTCAGACAGGACTGGAACTACAAATGGGACTGGCTTCTATGATCAGATGAAACAAAAAAAAATAGCTTTTTAGCAGAAAACACTCAAGATGGGTTTGGTGAACACAGGGATAAAAAGTACCCCATGTGTACAATGAAGTATACTGCTGTGTTTTTGATGTTGTGGGCCTATATTTCTGCTGGAGGACATCTTGTTTAGACACATGGCATCATGGATTCTATCAAATACCAACAGATAACAAATAAGGCTGGGCGATTCAATCGTCAATTAATTCATGCGCACTTCGTCAGTAAAGCCTGTTATTTGATAAGCTCCAGGAGATCAATGACGAGCTATGCAATTTCGCATTCAAAATCGGAAATGAATCGCTTCTGATTCTGAAGACGATATTACGTAGCAAATCTAAAACTGACTGACCTAAATCTTATAATGGGCCATGGTTGGGTCTTCCACTGTGACAATAATCCGAACACAAACATCAAAATAAACACAAGAATTAGTCACTGAGCACAAAATGAAGCTTTTGCCATGGCTGTCCCAGTCCTCTGACCTAAACCCTGCAGAAAATGAGTGAGGTGAACTAAATAGGAGAAGCATCATGGAGCTGGTATCTGGAGAGTGGTCTCTTTTCAGGTGTTCACCAAACTCTTCAGGCATTACAGGAGAAAACTCAGAGCTGTTATCTTCGGGAAAGGACGTAGCAAAAATTGGGTGAAAAACATTTATTTCATCATGACTTTTTCTCCCCATTTTCAATTGTTTTACTTCAATGATAAGTTAGAATTTTGTGATTTTTTTGAAAGAAAGCTCAAAAGGATAAACAACGCAGATTTATTTTGACAGTCACCTTTGCTCAGATTTACCAAGGGTGCCAATATTAGTGGAGGGCACTGTATATATAAATATGGTGACCTAGATTTCACCAAGTACAAGATGTTCCTGGATCAACATCCAACATTTCAATCAACCAATCAGAATTGAGGAATATTTGTATTATGTTTTAGGCTTATGATTAGGGTTAGCTCCTTCTATACCCTTATTAATCAGCTATCATTTCCCAATGATTTTAGGCATAAAGTTTGGGTAGGAGTAGATTTAGGGGTAGAGATTGGGATAATTCTATATTTTAGGACAGTCTCAAGTCTTTTTTTGTTTGATGCAACAAGCTTTGCTCATCAGCAGTTAGTCTAATATCTTCCACTCTTCTCTCCTCATCACATGCTCAGGTTTCTCCGGAAATCTTTGATTGGGTTCAATCCCAGGCTGTGTCTGGGCCACTCAAGGACATACATAGAGTTGTCTATAAGCCACTCTTGCTGTGTCTTTAGGGTCATTTTCCTGTTGGAAGGAGTTTCTGAATGCTCTGGACTAGGCTATCTATATTTTGCTGCACTGAGTGTTCCTTCTACTCTGATGAGTTACTTAGTCCCTGCCGCTGAAAAACAGCCCCACAGTATGAGGCTGCAACCAGCACACTTTCCTTTTGGGATGGAACTCGGCAGATGATGAGGAGAGCAGGTTTCCTTCAAACATGATGCTTTGAATTGAGGTTGATCCTACCAGAGAATCTTATTTCTCATAGTCTTGAGGGTCCTTTAGGTGCTTTTTTGCACATTCCAAGTGTGTTTTCATGTCTCTTAACTGAGGAGATGCTTATTTGGCACTCAAGAAACATTTATTACTGAAATATGATATGATATTATTTTATTATAATGCCATACACATTACACTGCTTAATATTTTTGTGGAAACTTTGATTATTTTTCAGGATTCTTTTATGAACAGACTTTACAGATGTTTTGCTGCCACCTTGTATTAATTTAATGTGCCCTTGATTAATAAAATAATTTATTTATTTAAAAAAAAAAATAAACATTTTTGAACATGTATATGCACATATAATGCAGCGTCTCACCTGGCAGTAATTTCATAAGGCACTGCAGAGCCTGTTCTCTGCTCTCGTCTTTCTGCTGTTGGCTGCGTTGGGGTCTGGGTTGAGCCGGCAGACTTCCTCCAGGCCAGATGGCCTCCTGTAGCACCCGCAGATAAATCACCCAATACTGCGTACAAGTCAGGTTAACAACACCCACCTCCAGCCACCTGCAGGCCAATCACAACAACTATTGAATATAATGATATCAGAACATCTGCTTCAAAACCTTCAAAAACAAAAACTTCAGAATACAATTTAGAATTGCTGGTGAATTTTTTTTAGTATGATGATGTGCTTCACGCCAAAAACACGCTATAAACCATGTGTGATTAAAATATATTCAAAAAAGTCTAGCAAATGGAAAGAAAAAAATCGAAGATAACATCATGTGTTTGGACTTTCTCATCTTTCACGGATGTCCTTCAGCAAGTCGCAGTTCACATGTGCCACTGAAATGTAGTTTGTCTGTTCTAGTTAAAATCTGTGTTGGGCCACATATGGATATAGTTTCTCCTAAAAAAAAACCTAAAAAAAAAACAGCGTCTCCTTTCACAGAATTACCTCTGCAAAATTACTTTTGGCCACCTTACCCTGATGAAATTACGGATAACTGAAGGATTGCATAACATTACTGTGGATGAGACTGTTTAATCTTAATAATAATCACTACCATTTTGGCAGACAATCATCTTAACAAATGGAACTGAACAAAAGATGTGGAAAAAGTATTATAAAACCTTTTGTGAGAAAGGCAAAAAAAAAAAGAGAAAACCAATAGGATGGAAAAGGATCATGTGTTATTTTAGAATCATTGGTACAATTATTGTATTGTCAATATATTTTGAATTAGATATTTTTTTAGCAATATGTCTGTTTTTATTAAATTTTAGTACTTCAACTTAAAAAAAACGTTTTTTGAATATTTTAATGAAACATTATATAAGTATATTTTTCAAAAATCCCATTTTTTAAAACACTGTAATGCACAACAAGCTGCAAAAGACACAAACATTATAGTCAATCCCACCCATCTAATGCATTTTTGCATGAAAAAAATAAATTAAAAAAAGGCACTACAGTGACAGAATAAAACTTCCTTAATTGTTGTTTCTAACTATTTCCAATAAATCATGTGTCTTTTAAGCAGGTGATTTCATGCAGCAGAATTGTTATTATTCCAACACATTCTCACGACCAATTCATAAACATTTTACAATTCGCACAACCTCACTTTTTTTGTAAAACCCCTCACTTTTTGTAAAAAAGGATTTGTCTAAACCCCAGTGACAGGTAGGTTTAGGGGTGGGGTAGGTGTGTGTCATTTGTAACTCATAAAATACATACAATTCAGCAAAAATCTTATGAATATGTAAGAGCGAATTAGTGCGAATTAGCTACTTCACAAAATATGTACAAATTGCTGTGAGATCGGGCTGATTATTCTAATAATAACTAAAAAAGCAACTGTGAGCCATTGTAGTCAAAAAAAGTTATGGTTGAAACAAGTGAAAAGTTAGGAAATAAAGTATAATGCTATAATACACAACCCAATCAAGACTATAATAATCAACTGAGAAAACAAGTGCTTTCGTGTATATTCTCATGAATACTATGTAAAGGGGAATTTCATGTGTCACTGATTTAAATCTGTCCTGGTCTTTGATTGCATAGCTGGTTTATTTTGGTCCCGACCATTTGAAATGCCACAGATGCTACATGGGGGAGCAGAGCCTGAGATCCAGAGAACCTCTTATGGTCATGCTTACTCGGTTCCAAAAAAAAAACAGCAATAATTCCTTTTAAATACTGAGAATCTGGACATACAGCTGTCCCCAGCAGAGGTTTGAATATGTCATATGTTTTTGTCAGAGGCAACAGTGTGCGTGTGTGTGTCTAGACTGTGAAACTGAATGATGAGTTTCCTCGTGGCCATTAAACTCAATTATGGTCAAATTTCAATGACCCAGTAACAACATGACAGTCTCATTTGCATTGCCTGTCTACTAGTGCAGATTTTCTACTGCTTATGTGGTTGACAAAGGCCTGCAATAGTAGAATACACACTGTTTGCGAACAGAATTGCTCTGCTGTTCCATGACAAAATGTTATTTTTAGAGTCTTCCGTAGGTTTTAACAGTAGATGACATTAAAAGTGCATTTCTATAAATGTGTCATTCAAAACTCTAGCTTGCTGCCCAAACAAGAGTACTAAGTCCCTGAGTTATAACAGAGCTCCTGAAAAGGCTCGCACCGGTCCGACTGAGGGTCTGCGTAATTCTCAAGAAGCTCTGATGTAAGGTGATGGAACAAAAACTAGCTGTTCCAAAACAACAAGTGGAGCATTTTATTCCATTAATGGCATTTCTGCCATTATAAAGGGCAGTTCATGTGGACTGGCACAGCCTTTGACGGAGACGTGCAGCATTAGAAGGGAAGACTTTTCTCAAGCCAGCATGAGTGGAAAACAAGGGTGCCTGGAGCTCACTGGAGCCCATTAAATTTAAACTACCCTTTTCAGATTTTAATGTGAGCCTTCATTTCTTCTGACACTCCAAAAATATAAACATGATAAGTATATTCCATTTAGAACCTCGCCTGATCATATAAACCTGGAAAAACTGATGTGCTGGAAGACCAATCTCAGCAGGAACTGAATTACATGAGCTTAAATTATGATCCAAATAACTGACTAACCTGTTATCTGAGAACGATGCATAAAAGTACAGTGACCTCAGGTTATAAAAACATTCGGTCATACAGAGACAATAAATAAAAGGTTTAATTTAAGTTTGACAGCGCTTTCATGCTACTGAATACAAGACTCGAGGACCTTTCCCGATCCCGCCCCCTCTCTCTCTCCCACTTCACTTCCTGTCAATAGTGATCTGTCCTATCATAATAAAGGCCAAAAAAAAAGGATTTGCACGTGGCAGGTTCAGTCAGGTTGCGTGGAGATTATGAGTGGACAGCAATACATTTAATCTGGATACAGACTTGGCCACTCCAAACATCAACATTGTTTTGAAGGCATTCCTCTAGCTTTGACTTTATGTTTGCAGACACTATCATGATGGATCTCCCAAATCACAGGTGTCCAGCAGACTCCATCACGTTTTCCCTGTTTATTTTACTCTCTCTTTATTTACTCCCTCAATCGATCCAGGGTCTGTTGAAAAAAAGCATCCTCACAGCACAATGCCACTGCTACCACCATGATTCACAGCTGGAGCTGCGTTTTTCTAATGATGTTTGGCTTGCACCAGACATACCATTTAGTCTGATGGCCAAAAAGCTCAATTTTGGTCTCATCAGACCACAGAAACTTAGTCCAGCTGGCTTTAGAGTCTCCAACATGTATTCTTGCAAATGCAGCCAAGATGCCCTATGACATTTTTATCAGTGGTTTTCTCTTTGCAGCAGCAGTTGAGATTATAGAAACTGCTTACAGTCACAGAAGCCAGTAACTCTTCAGAGTTATCTCGGGCCTCTTGGTGGCCCTCCCTCAACAGTCTCACTCTTACAAAGTCACTTTCCATTTCTTAATCTCTGACTGATCTATACTCCATTGATTGAAAATTCAATCAATGACTTGGACATCATCCTGTATTCATGCCTAGTGCTCATTTTTACATTGACTTGTTGGATTGATTTGTTTTCATGGTTCAGGTTTTGCCGTAATTCCGACAGAGGTGTATTTATACTACAACGAACAGAAAACCCTGCACTGTATAAAAAAAACTTGTGATTTTAACAGTAAAAGCCTGTAAAAAATGCTAAAGTTAATAATAATAGCTAATATGTTAACAATACGTGTCCTTACTTTACACTACAGTACTTTACACTATATCAGTTATGCACATTAAGATTTTATGTTGCCAAATTAATGTTAATTGCATCATTTCTGTAATTGTATGAATGACTTGAGTACCTTCCATATATCAGTATTTTTAAGGTAAAGTTCTAACAACCACAGCAGACTTTCACACTTTAAAAAAGTGTGACAGACAGAACGATAGGACAAAAGAACAATAGATAGATAGATTGAGCAAAATTTGTCTTACTTTACATAAAAAAATGGACTAACTGAAATAAATATAAAAGTCTAGGACCATGAAACGGCCCACAGATTCTCTTGCAGGTGTCTGTAACAGGTGTCTGTGCAGACTAATTATTCAGAGGTCCTTGTCCAAATACAGGCAACAAGGAGACCAATTCAGCTCCTGCTTTCTTACCGAATGGAACATAATGACCTTTATGGGGAGCCAAGAGCTGAATTGCATCAATTTGCGCTGTGAAATAATCAAACGCTCTGGGTTGTGTGCCAGCTTTTTTAAAACAAGCCATTGCAAGTTAGCAGTCTGTTTCAAAACCCAGAGGAATGTTGGACCAAAACAAATAGTCTTTCCCAAATCCAAATTAACTGGTTTATCTCAGATTAATCCATCTCCATGTACAACTGTTGCAAAACAAGCACATACAGTACTCAGAGGCCACATCCTAAGCTAGAAATAATTTCTTGGCACGGTTACATTTGTTTGTAAGGAATCATCTCTGGTGCAATTTACACAAACCGTGACTGCGATATGGGATTAAAGCATCATTACAAAGATGTTTCATAGGGATGCGATAACAAGTCTTGTGTGGTCCTCTTCCACATTGTGCTGCCGAAAGGTTCATCGAGAATTTTAAATTGAAACTTCAACTTCTGTCATAACAGCATTTGTAATCTTTCATTCTCTGGATCACTGGCAGATCCAGATCTCATAATGATGGAGCATGATGAATGCTGGCTTTACAATCAATACACCTCATCCGGTAAGAATGCAGGGAAGATTTTCTTTCTGCACTGACTAAACTTGCTTATCTGCAATCAAATATTTTTGAATGTCTGGTTTTGTGGTTTCATGTACACAAAGAGTACAATACTATCACTGTTTTTATCATAACTGTGTTGTTACAGAAGACCCAGATGGGAAAAAAAGTTATTTTTTTAAACACATTCTCACTTTGCTTATAGATAAATCTATAAATCATTTTATAACATTCAAGCTGGAATAACATCACGCAATGTTATGAATGTTGTGATTAATAACTAAAACTGATTCGAATTTGTAACCATAGTCTTAACTGAATTTGTGCAAGGTTTATATCTATAAAAGGAGTGTTGCTGGAAATTAATCACATCAAGGGTTTTTTTTGGAAGCTTGAGTGGCTGCTGACAAAAAACAAGATGGATTGGCAGACTGTGTACAGTCTTGGCTGTTTTGTATCAAGTATAACCCATGGATGGATTCGCTGGAGCGATGTGGGTAGTCTACAGTCTGGTACTGTGCAGTACTCCAGAATGATGGAAGAGAGGAAGACAAATGTTTTGCGGTGCAATAAACCAGTGTTGGCAGGCCTTTCTTACCTCAAACCTTCCCAAACTTCCTGTTTATGAAGGAAATATTGGCAGGCACAGCAGAACAATCTATCATAGGAACACAGCATTTTAACACATATGCAAGACAAAAAAAAAAAAAAAAAAAAAAAAGAAAACATAGTTTTATTTGGGAAAAAAATGGAGAATCTTTACACAATCTATCTGTCTGACTGTAATATGTACATACTTCCTACAGTTCATAGTGATCACATCTGTTAAGAAAATAACTACACTAAAAGGTCCCTTAAAAATAGTGTATGCAAGTCAAATCAGTTTAACCCTTAAATGCATGCATGTTTCACCAATCATTATTACATATTTGGGTCTTATCAGGATCTCTAACTGCTGCAACAGCAAAAGTTCTTGTTTTTTTAAAAACAATTACTGACTAATAATAAAATAAAGCACATTTTGTTACCTTTTGAAACTATGAAGGGTTAAATTTCACCACATCCATCAGCGAATGGCAGACATTTATATTGCATTGCGTACAGTATTTGCTCTGCAGCATTCAAACCAGATCAAATGACAGAAGGAGAGAGGAAAGAATGATGTCCCGGGTCGCCAAAGGCCTGAGGTTTGCATTTAAGGGTTAAAATGACCAGGGTGAGTAAATCAAAGATTTAAAGGAACAGTTCACTTAACGTGTTGTTAAAATTGTATTATTTACTTTAATCTGCATGGTACTGAAAGTCTAAAACAACACTATATAAAAAAAATAAAAAATGCAGAAGTGAGTTATAGTGAGTTCACTTCCAAGAATAGATGGATGCCTCTCAAAATGCTTGCCACGGATATGTTAAACGCAGGAAATTGAAAGTTTCGGAGGCATTGTGTAAACGTGATTGACACAGCGTGAGGTCATATTTATTTTTTAATGTGTAAAAATGTTGAACTCAGTGTACAATAGCCTTAACTGTAGTCTTAAATATCACACCATCCTTTTGAAACCGAGTAATTCTTTGACTATAAAGTTCAAAGTACCTTTAAAGGGTAGAGTAAATGATGACAGTATTTGCATTTTTTGGGGGAACCATTTCTTTTAAGATGGGACATCATGAACATCTGCTGTCCTTCACAACACGCCGTGAATCAAGCCTCCATGCGAACGCATTAATCTAACTAAGAAAAGAACATCTGTCAAACAGCCAATCAAAACATGAAACCTACTTCTACAATCTTCATACAGCATTTGACAGTAGACACCACCATCAAGGGGTTTACACACAATCACTAATGGAAAGCAGGCAGTGCTCGATTCTGCTTGTGCAGATCTACCTTCAAGAAAGGTTCAGATCCAACTCTAATCAAATACACCTGAGCCGAATAATCAAGGTCTTTAAGTCCGCTCGAAAATTACAAGCAGGTGTGTTAGTGCTGGAGCAAGAATCAGTCCCACGAGTTATATAAGAACAGGCGGTTTGTTTGTCTCAGGAGTTACTGTAAGTCAAAGCCGGCACAGGTTCTGCAGTCATTTCCCAGCAATAGGCTAAAGTAAGGGATCAATAAGTGATTCAAATTCTTGATCTTAGTTAACATCCCCCCAATGTTATCAAGGGCACAGGTAAATGTTAAAAAATGTATTCATAATTCTCTTGTGATATAACTGTAACCAGCTTTATGCAACTATTTCATGAAGGCCGTTTGGCATTCCTTCCGAACCACTTTGTAAAGAGGTATGCCTGGATATTGTGTATCAGAATGTGTAAATTTCCATTTGGAAATGGCTTGTCCCTCTGAATAATTAGGCAAACAAAGACATCCGGTCCGGTGCTAGAAGAACCCGCAGACATCAGTTAAGTAAACTAATTCTTTCCCTCAGATGATGTCCGATGTGTCTGCTTGCACCGAGGCATGAGTAGCAGCTGGCTCATGTTTCTGTCTCGCTTGCTTCCACACGAATCACACGCTGCCATTTCAACAGGACGTATCCGGCATGTTTCTATTTGGAGTGTCATTAAACTCATTCTGTCATCTAATGTGTGAGCCAGTTCATATGTGGAAGATGTATTGTCTCAATTGTTATAAATATAATAAAAATTATTAATATATCAATATACAGTGGTGCTTGAAAGTTTGTGAACTCTTTAGAGTTTTCTATATTTCCACATAAACTGCGTAAGATCCAGAGGATCATCAGATTTTCACACAAGCCATAAAAGTAGACAAAGAGAATCCAATCAAACAAATGAGGCTATATATATATATATATATATATATATATATAAAATCTAAAAATACAGTGTTGCACATGTGTGAGTGGCAAAAAATATGTGAATCTTTGCTCTCAGTACCCAATTTTACAGCAATAACTGCAGCTAAATATCTCTTGTAACTGCTGAGAAGTCCTGTACAATGGCCTGTAGAAATTTTAGCCCTTTTAGAAATTGACCATTCCAAAACATTTAAGGGTTACTCCACTGCAAAATTAAAATCTTGTCATTAATCACTCAGCCCGGTGTCGTTCCAAACCCCATAAAAGCTTTATTCGTCCTCGGAACACAACTTAAGATATTCTGGATGAAAACCAGGAGGCTTGGGACCGTTCCATTGACTGCCAAGTAAATAATACTGTCAAGGTCTAGAAAAGTATGAAAAACTATTTCTGAATAGAATAGAATCTTCCATCAGATTCAACCGTAATGTTACGAAGCTATAAGAATACTTTTCGTACAGAAAGAAAGCAAAATAACAATTTAACGATTTGGCACTGTAACATTATTTTGGAGAGGACGGAAACTGTGTATGCTTATCTGTGTTAGCCACACAGATAATTACTCTATATTTACTCTAAAAAACACAACACAAACATGCTTTTATTTTGGTCTCATCCATTCTCAAAAGATTTCTCCAATAGCCCTCCGGCTTGTCTATATGATCTTTAGCAAATTGCAAACAAGCAGCGGTGTTCTTTTTGGAGAACATTCTTCTTGCAACTGTCATGCATGGTTTTTCAGTGTTTCCCTTATAGTGGACTAATGAACATTAACATCAGTCAACGTGAGAAAGACCTTTAGTTACTTAGAATTTAACCTGTGGTCTTTGTGGACTGTTACATGTTTCACTTTCGCTCCGTGAGCGATCATACAGGTGCAGATATATATCTGTGGCAGCTCAGATATATAGATATATATATATATATAGTGACTTGGAGATGTTGCTCCCTTGCATGACTTCAGCTGAACGACAAACAAACTGGGGAAAAAAAATCCTGTGTCTAAGAAGGTGGAGTTTCAGAACACACCCACTGATTGCGTAACCCCCTCAGACCAATGGTAGCTCAAAGGTGTTTAGGAGTCAAAACAAACTACCCAAGAAGTTTGCTTTGGTCAGCCGATTTGAACTGCGACTTGAAGCTTCGTTTTGGTTTGATTTTGTTTGAAATGACGTCATTTCAGTACGTTCTTCGATTTCGTTTTAAGTGTCTCAGGGCCTTTTAAGAGTGATCTTTGTTGTCATTTTGCTCACTTTGACTAGAAACAAGGCACAATGATTTAGTAAGATAAGTGGTTTTATAAACTTGTCCAGTCTTTTGAGCAGCAATAACTATTATCTTTACAGTTCTGTAAAGATCCGCTTCAAATGACTGCTAATCCAAGAGATGCATATACTTTTGCCACTCACAGAAATGTAATATTGGATACTTTTCCTTTCTTAATTAATAAATTACAAAGTATATTTTTGTTTGATTGGATTATCTTTGTCACCTTGGGTCATGTTAAGAGAAATACAGAAAATAATATATCAAATTTTTAAGGGTTCACAAACTTTCTAGCACCACTGTATATACAAAAGTCACGAAAACGCCACCTTTTTTAAAAAGTTATTCATTAATAATTTCTAAATAATTTATCTTATAATAATGTAATAAGTTTCAAAAAACATATATATCAAATACTGATAAAAAAAATTTTTTTTAATATATTTATATATGTATATATATTAGTGGTGGGCCGTTATCGGCGTTAACGCAGCGAGACTCTTATCGCGCAATAAAAAAAATATCGCCGTTAATCTCTTCCGAAAGTTGGGTTGGAGTCGATACTACAAGCTATGATGACTTTCACCTTTAGCGCGGACGTATAGCCGAATTACACCGTAGCCTTATTAGTTTTCTAAACTACTGTACGTGTG
>JAUMHQ010000075.1:3339260-3356098 GCA_032361165.1 Enteromius paludinosus | reverse complement strand
ACCAGTTAGTATTTGGTGCGCACCAGATACAGAAAAGAAATATAAAAATCACCTATGTCCCTTTAGGGGCTCCGTACTAAACCACATCACTTAAAAAAAACTTTTTTCCCCCATGTGACACAAAAGCAAACGACACACATGTACTTTTACTGCATGGAAAAACAAGGTGACTGGGGCTGCATAACAGCTCCTTTTGTGTTCCATGGAAAGGGTGAGTAAATAATGACTGAGTTTTTGTTGAACTATCACTTCAACATCACAAAACACGCAATATATATATAAAAAAACTAAACAAACAAAGTAGACAACCAAGGTCACCTCACAATGACGTCACATCTGCACTCACCTAGATCTAGGTCTGCACAGGAAGGCATGATGGGGGGGAGAGAACACAAGAAAAACAGTTAGACATGCGCATTTCCAGAAAACGAAACTGAAAGCAACGTTTTATTTGAATAACATAATATTAGCTGTTAACGACCCTGTCTGATAAACGTGTCTGCACACGTTTGATTTTATCAGCTAACAAACAAATGACTAAAAATGAGTCCTAAAACATATCGGATGATAAATACACTTCTCGACAGATTATAAACATTATTTACGCGATACTATAACAGGAAAGTCATTCGCGGGCCTGTATTATTGTTTCAATGCAGGCCTGTAACTCTGGAAACACCCACTTCTCTTAGAAAACAACTTCGTTTCGATGATACCGTAAACTTCCTTGTCATAAAACGTAATAAGACATGATTTAGCGATAGCTGCCGTTCATGTCGAGTGCATTACGCGTACATTATTCAATGCTTAGGCGTAAAGTAGAGCAAATGAGTAACGTTATTCCTAAAACATGCTGAATCAGAGTGACAACAAGGCCGAGGTGAAGCTGTACGAAACTGAACTGACCTCCCGCTGCGCCGTTGTGTTTGCTCATGTTTCTCATTGCAGGGACGAAGAAGAAGAAAAATCTGTCTCGTCGGTTAATACACTCTCGTTAGACGTTAATGTGTTGAATATGAATCCTCCGAAACCGCGATCAGATCGTCAGGCCCGCGTTATGGAGTCATTTCCGGGTGCTTCGCCTCTTTTTTGGAAGTCAGAAGTTAACGGAAGCCTTTTGGGAAAGAAATCTCGAGGAAGAATGAGAGACCGCTGTATCTGTGACTCCACTAACGATTGTGGCATGACAAACAGCTTCGCTCCGTAACTTCTTTCACTTTTTCTCTGGGTAAGCTACAAGAGGTCCGCTCTGGTGGGTGGAAATCCCCCTACGTCACATATGGGGAAACCCCAAGGTTCATCACCATAACAACTGCTAACAACAGGTGAGTTTCAAGAAAGCGCTATAATTAAAGGTAAATAGATCACCGTCCTAACATAACCAAATAAATAAATAATAAATGATATACATTATGTGAAACCGAAATGTAATTAAAATGTACGATTGTCTAGATGAAATTACGTTACTTATAACATTTTAAAATATTTTTTAGCAAAAGATCACTGTTTTTTTTTTTTACTTTTTTTATTTTCAAAAACCATATTCTTATTATGTTTTTAAAACTTTTCCAAGTTATTTTTAACCTGGAAAATAACCCAGATGCAGTTTGGTTGAGATTAATTGGAATGCACAATAATAATAATAATAATAATAATAATAAAAGTGAGAATTTTTTTGAGAATTGTTAAAACACACATACATATAATGAGTTGATTTGCAAAAACAGATGAATAACTAAACATATTAATGAATAACTTCCAAGTAGTAGCTCTGACAGTGAAAGGGTTGATCGTCACATGGCCTCTAGTGTAGGTAAATATTGCTGAATAACAACGACTGATGCAATATAAGGGCACGTTGAACCTGTTTCTTTCATCACTGCGTCAGCATTTGTTAAAACAGCACTAACAAAAAGGTATAAAGTCTGAGCCGCAAATAACACTGGTGATTCATATAACTTAATGCATCTGGTTAAACTCCCTGTTTAACCATATTTCATTTAAAAGGTATGCAAATATCGCCTACGCTTCAAGTGCCCACATCGATTCACAGAATATACAAATTAAATCACTTGACATTTTCTCTCGGCTCGTGAGGGTCATATGACAGACGTGTATAAAACGATCACGTGCATTCTACCACGCGAAGCAGATCCCCAAATTTAGCAAACGGCACCTGGGCTCGCGGTTACCATGCACTATGCCGTCACCAATCCCCATCACGCGACTGCTGCCAAATGCTTTTGGGCTGGAGTTTGGCGCGTGCAGCAGCCCAATATTCAAATCAGCGAGTGGATCCACGCTGCGTGTGCCCACAAACGCGTTTCACGGTAAAATCGCGCAGAGACTTTGGTCCTCTGTGATCCACTGGCGAGAGCTGCAGGCTCTGGAGCCCATCGGCAGCGGTGGATTCGGTACGGTTTTTAAAGGCACATACTTTGATGAGACCGTTGCAGTGAAGAAAGTGAGATGTGTGAAAAACAAACTGGCTTCGAGGCAAAGTTTCTGGGCGGAACTCAATGCAGCGCACCTGCACCATCAAAACATTGTGCGCGTGATCGCAGCCACCACGTGCACCCCTGCGCACCTCAGCACCAAAGACAACATCGGGACGATTGTAATGGAGTTCGCCGGTGCCCTGAACCTACAGCAGGTCATTTACGGACTCGCAGACCCGTTGCTTATGGACAAATGCGTTAGATACTCGATGGACATCGCGCGTGCGCTCCAGCATTTGCACGCGCACGGCATAGTTCACTTGGATTTAAAACCTGCCAATGTTTTGGTGTCAGAACACGGTGTTTGTAAGTTGGCAGACTTTGGGTGCTCTTTCAAGCTATCCGGTAAAAGCGACACCGTGACGCACCTGAGTGAAATCGGTGGCACGTTCACGCACCGCGCGCCTGAGCTGCTGAAGGGAGAAGAGGTTTCTCCGCGCGTCGACGTTTATTCGTTTGGCATCACAATGTGGCAGCTCCTCGCTCGAGAGCCGCCGTATGACGGAGACAGACAGTATATTCTGTACGCCGTCGTGGCGTATAATTTGCGGCCTTCCATCACAAGGGACGTTTTTATTCAGTCTTCTCTCGGACAGAAGTGTCAAAAACTGATCAGTCTGTGTTGGGACGGCGACCCCAGCATTCGACCCACCGCAGACCAGCTTCTTAATGAACTTTCCATTTTATTATGAATTTGCACCACATGGACCTTCCAGAATCTTCATTTTGAAATATTTTTGTTGTTTTTTTTATTGTAATGTTTTGTAAGTTTAATTTTGTAACCTTTTTATTGTTAAACAAAATTATTTTAAATATCAAAAGACCTTTAATTAAATGTTTTCTTCTGTTTAAAAACGGCCTTTTGTGTGATTTTTAATATTTCTGAATGTGTATCCAGTAGTTTACTTCACATTAGTCTAAACATTTATTTTAGCTTTCAAATAGAAGTTTAAAAAAAAAAATTCAACTAATTTTACTAAGTTTAATTAATTCGTACACGTTGAAGTTGATTTTTTTTTTTTAGTGACTAACCACGTTTTATCAACACGGGATATGAACAAGCAAAATGTTTTCAAATTATGTATGTATGGTATGACTTTACATGGAGCGGGTCGCCTTTATAGTGGCCGCCCTGTTGAACAGCTCTTTATTTCGGACACTGTTTTGTTATCGCGCTTATCTGAAGGCAGAATAAATTATGATAAATAGAGTGTGAACAGATCATTTCTGATGACATCAGTGACCGAAAACCTTTTCGTAATGCTGCATATACGCCGCTAGGTGTCAGCACAAATACAAATATCAGAGCATTTTGAACTTCATTACATTCGTGAATATGATCGAAGCTCTGTACAAAATAATTTGCTTTCTGCAACTACCTTGACCATTTTCCGGAAATATAATACAGTAGATGAAAAGGCAGAACACATGATAGCAAAGATAACTTTAGATCGGTGGATCACTCAAAATGCTTGCAAATCCTTAAGAGACATAGTTGTAGAGATCTTCTATACATTTTAGGCCCCCCAAAGTCTAAACGTTACCTTGAATTTTTTTGTTTTTCATGACCGACATTTCTGCTTCTTAAATATATAAAACAAACAACCCGATTACTATTTAAACATAAAAAGTAGTTATGGTCATGAAAATCATTTTATGGGAGACATATATGATATATATGGTGCAATCATATCTTTAACTTTTCCCCCAATTCATTAAGGGTTTTAGTTTAAACCTTTGCAAAATGTACCGTTTTCCTTTGATAAATATTTTTTAGAAGCCCAATATCACACCTTTAAAAAGCCGAATATGCAAATGCACAACTCTGGAGACATGAATAAAGCAATGTCCAAATTAAACTGCACTTATGCTTTACTATAAACATGAGTGATCAAATTTTGGAACGTACCAAAAAAAAAAAAAAATCAATTCAGAAGTACGGCACCAAAAAACAAAACAAAAAAGGACAACCAGGCATTTTATCTCACGCATACTTGAACTGTCGACGTGTCGAGCCGAAGCAGATGTGACACATGGTGGTCCAGCCGTGGAGTGTGAATGTAATGAAACTAGTTCTCAGTAAGAGGACTGGCAATTCAGCTATTGCTAGACAAGTTGACGTCAGCATGATTAAGTTTTACAAGCCGAGATGCTGTACAGTTTTAGAACATACAAAAGAAAATTCAGAGGCTTTAAAAAAAAAAAAAAAAATCATGATCATAGTTATTAATATTATTAATAGAATTATATATTAATACCTACAAGGCTGTTATTTCTTTCTTTTTTTGTTCAAGTTTGCAACATCAATTCTTGTTTTAAAAACGTGAAAAGTCTCTGTCTCGCACACGGGTAGCGTTTGAACAGAATTGGCTGTTATTTCTTTCTTGGCCACCTCCGTTCTACACTACACAACTGCTTCCTGGTACCCCTTCACACATGGAATGAACAGAAAACAAGTACACAAAATCAGCAGACCGGCGAGGCTGCGTTGAGCCTCTTTTCCTCGCTCTTGTACTTGGAAAAAAACAAAATGATATGTACTGCAATTGCCCTATTCACTCCAGCCAATAGGATTTAATTACGGACCACCTAACCCTTCAAATTATTAGTGTTACCAACCCAAAAATATACAATACAGTACATCACATTTTACTTCACTTTGACTGCAAAAATATGGGAGATTGAAAAAGAATGATTTTAGGAAGTCTACATTAAATATATTTTTTTTTTCCTGTTGATCCCACACAAAGGAGGAACGCTGAACTGAACTTTTTTTTTTTCCTGCAGTCTTTTACATAATACCGTTAATCCAGTTCCCTTCCCTGACAATTAAACATAAACTCGGCCTTGGAGATGCCTCATCACACCTTCACAAGACCAAAGGGCAAGGGAGGGAGGGGGGGTTAAAAGGGGGTTAATCATTCTTCTTCTCCCCCTCTGATTTATCTGTGATGGCAGCGGGTGTGTCGGCGGCTGCTGGCTGGGCTGGGCTGTCCTTGCTGTGGTCCACTCCGCTGGTCCCGAACTCATTCACACGGTTGGGATCCACTCTGTAAATCCAGCGCTGGTACAGATAGATGAAGAAAACCACGTCTGTGGAGAAATGTTGGCACATTCAGTTAATACTAAATGTTATTAACACGACACTACACTGAAGCAGTCGTATTGAGAAATTCGAAGTACAAGCACGTACCGTCTCTGAGACAACCTATTCTGTACATCATTGGCATCTTGATGACGAAGGCAAACAAGTCATCTATAAAGGTATTCAGGGCCTTGTAAGTGAGCATCCTCCAGGGAAGATGGGCTACTGACTTCATCTTGTAGTTGATGAAGAGCTGCGGTGTCATGGTGATGAACCCTTTAGGAAAAAACAAAGCATGTATAATTCAAAATATGGCAAATGGATAGATTGCTACAGTTTTTACAGTTGGACATATCACAAGGAATAATGAAGTAATAAGGATGTGTGAAATCTGTCAACAGCTACACTTATTCAGGGTCTTGAGATTTTTTTTTTATAGAATTAACAAAACAACTTATAATATCATGCCAATGAAAGAATACACATCACCAGGTGGGAAGCTAAGTGATTTTTTTTTTTTTTGCTTTAATGGTTACGTCCAAATAAATGTGCATAGTTGTCTAAAAGCTCAGGCAAAGCATGTTGTCAGGATGCTAATTAGTGGTCATGTTGTCAGTTAATCATAGTGAAGGATCTATAAAACATCTGAATGAGTGGTAGACAGTTTCGACGAAATATTTTGGAATGACAGATCGTAATAAATTTTTTAAAGCTAAAATGTGTGATTTCAGTACTAACAGCATCACCAAACAGCTCTTATAAGAGTCAAGCAAGGCATTAGTGAGGCCAAAGTCATGAGTTTGATTCCCAGGGAAAAGTGTGACCGGATAGAAAATGTGGGTAGTATAAATGGTGTGACATACCCCTCTCATGTTATTTGTAACTCTTAAGAATGACAATATATTTTGCAAAGCATTCCAGCTGCATTTCTGTCTTGTTTTCCAGTGCAATTGTTTAAAGATGAAAATGCAATGCAAAGGGTTAAAACAAAAAGTTCTTGTTACTTTCACTTTAAAATCCATTAAATATGAATGTGTGTCAACATGCATTCACAGCCCTCAGGCTAACGGCTGGATTTCACATGTGACAGCGTGTCCTTGTGGACAGCGCTCTCTCTTTATTCTATTAACAGAGCTGGAGAAAAATCCTTTGAGCCTTGAAGGTGAAAAAGTGGAATTCCCTTTCGTGAGTTTTTCCTCAAGTGTCTAGTCGCTGATTTTAAACGTACCACAGACTGAGCATTCTCATGCTCATCAGAAATGCAGTCAAACGCAGCCATTCCAAACATAAAGTTACACTTACCGAAGGTTAACAAGAACCCATAAAGCATGCTGAGCACCCAAGAGTACCAGCCTTTGTGTTCCACATATAATAAGCTATAAACTGCATAGCACCCAAAGAGAGGGTACAACAGCCAGGACAGGTACTTAAACGCCATCTAGGGAAAACAACAAACAAAACAGACATTTTCATTAAAGTCTAGGTAAATTATGTGCATTTGATGAATCGCCTCTAAATTACAGCTAAAAAGCTCACTTACGTCATCATAGATTTTTGTTGAAGACTCCACATATGTGGACTTGTCTTTGAATATCAATCGTGGGACAATTCCAGCAATCCTGTTCTCTCTGTCCAACTAGAAAAAGAAAACAAGAATCAACATCAAGATTCAGGAATTCAAGCCTAGCTATTCAACTATAGTCATCCAAAATGCTTGGCAGTTGTATCATCTCACCCTGACGTCCATGACTTTAGTAATCTTCCAGAAGTCGATGAGCAGGCCGATGAATACGCTGACCTGGACGACAAAATTAGTCTCATTGTCCAGGATATAGAGCAGCACTACCAGAGACTGGAACACCCCAAATATGATGGAGCGCACAGACAGCCCCTCCAGAGACTGACGGCTGTTCCAGAACTGGATATCTGCAGGGAAAGTGAAATGAGAGACGCCACGCGGCTCAAACACCAGAAACCCGCAGGTCTCTTGATCAATTACCACACGCATACATCAGTATTTACCATTCTTGAAGGCCAAGAACTCAAAAATACTGTGGACGATTGAAACAACGATGGTCAGTCCCAGGAGGTAGGGGTTGGTCTCAAGCAGAGCCACCTGTTGTTAAGACAACAATTGTTTTTAAAAACACATTTTAATGGCATTTACACTGCTTGTAATCTTAACATTACATAACTAATTAATCATCATGATTTAGGCTTTCCAAGTTTTAAATAGAATTCCAATTTCAATTGAAAATACTACCGGAGCAGGTGTTTATGAGCACTACCGAACACTAAAAATCCTTAGCAATCCATATTACGAATTAAGTTTTGATATTTATGATGGGAAATTTACAAAATATCTTAACAGAACACAATCTTTGAAAAGACAATATGCACATTCATATTTTTGACCCAACATTTTAATGGTAAAGAAATCACATCTCTCACTTGGATCTCTAAACCAATAAAATATTTTTTTGTACAAACCTTAACAGAATCCTGGTCTTCATCTGACTGCTCGTAAGTGTCCTCTCCCAGGAAGTTCCAGGGGGAGCGGGCACTCTGAGCGGCATATAACTGCCAGCGCCACAAGGAGAGGGGGCAGTAGCTGAGTCGGAGGGGGAGACTCTGCAGGGTATCGTTTATGGGGTAATAGTCCTTCTGCAGGTTCCAGTAGTCATTGAAATAAACAATGGGATAGTAGTCTCCACTCACTGCATCAAACTTTACATCTGAGAGGAACAAAAGTGCTCAGGGTCAACCAGGTGTGATTTCCAAATTAACCGAAAGTTTTAAGTTGTTTAGCACCAAAACCTAAAAAAAAAACCTACGCTGATCAAGAGGTGGAGGGACAGAGCCTTTCACCCAAGCTGTGTGATCGTCCACCATGTTAATAGTAAGGTTGGGATGCCAATGGGATATGATTTCCACAGGCCCGTGACTCTCGGCCCGCTGGGATTGTACAAACATAACAAAAAATTAGAACCTTCAAAACACACACGTCCACAATGCACAGGGATGAATACCATGGGGAAGAAGATGGCAGACAAACCAAGATCAATGCTAATACATTCCATTTGAACGTACCTTGATCATTTCTGGATCAGCTTCGGTTTCTCCCGTCAACAGGTTCTTGGTCTTGAGAAACTTCCTCCTTTTGTACTTGTTGAGCACTGTTGAAGAGGAAGCGTGTAAAAATGGTCTCTAAGCTTTAAAGAGGGTTCACCCATGCACTGATAATGTGTTATTTTAGGCCTGCTGACACAGTCAAAAATGTGAGCAGTAAAAACACGAGTCACACAGAGGTGAATGAGAGAAGTACTAGACACACTCACTTCGAGTGGAATGGACCGTAGACAGCCTGCGGTACTGGCCCTTGCGTTTGGGGTCTGGGTGTAAGCCACTCTTGGTGAAGTAAATGTGGATGTATACAGAGCCGTTCTGCTTCAAACTCTGTGTGAACAAACAGGAGGACTATCAGCAAATCACTATTGGATTTCGATAGTGCCACTAAACATATACAATCAAAAATGTATTCTTACAATACCATTCGAGTCTCATATCTCATATTCCTTTCACAATTACAGAAAGCTTTTGAGTCGAACCTCAGAGAGCTCCAGCTCTTGGTAATGCTCATAGCAGCCATCTCCTGACTCCCCTGTGGTCCAATCACCATAAACCAGATCTTGCTGGTACCAGAATAATGATTCTGTATTGTTGAAATCTGTAAATACCTCATTCTCAGAGATATATACATATAAATCCTGTAAAGAGACAGGAAACAGAATTATCAAAGCAGCTCCAAGCCAGATATAGTGAAGAATTTGGTCATAGGCTTGATTATATATACTGTTTATGAAAGATATATATATATATATATATAAGAAAGATTTTGAATACCATAAGGGTGTCCTTGGGGAAGAGGTTTCTGCTGGGCACTCGTGGAGCTCCAGCGGGAGTGCTGGGATCTGGAGTTGATGGACCTCTGCGAAACCAGCTACTTATAGCCCAGATGATAAAAATCCTGGGTGATACACAAACACAAGAGCAGAATCACGTTAGACTTCACCCCTATTATATTCGGAAAACATAATCCCAAAACTCATGATGCAATACTGTTGTCTTACGCTCATCGATGATATAAAACAGATTTTAAAAAAAGTTTCCATTTGTGAAACCTGCCTCAAGAAGCCCACCTTAAATATGAGTGATATGAATTCATCGAAATATTACTGGAGAAGGTAATTACTGTAATTGTGACAATAAGCTTTATATATCTTGCATAAGTATGAAACGTTAACATAAAACCCTCTGACATCAATTAGAGCACCCAGAACAGCTCAGGAGTTGAGTTGCTTTTCTCCCATGGGATGTCTGTTGAGTAATACAGATCCTTAGGGCTCATATTGTTACAACATCATAACTTCAAACCTATTTTGATAATACAGAACCCCCCTGGAGATGTCATTAATAAGTGTATGACCAAACAAACTATACAAATGCACTGAAAAACAGCAAAACGAGCTCAAACACTATACCATATGATCTATTGTTAAGTTACCAACCACATCACAGAGTTTTACAATGGTCAAAAAAAAACCACCTCTGTCAAATAAATACCGAAGGGCAGACAAGAAGTTCTTCAAGTATATATGAAGAAAAAAACATGTTAAGAGTTAAACAGCTATTTAGGTGCATAACAACATTAGGGACTCACCTGAAAAGGACACCTTTAATCACCTGCCAGGCATTGGGCTGCTGCTGCTGTTGTTGTTGTTGTTGGGGGTCCTGTGCAGTCGCACCTGTCTGAGCTACCTGATCTGAGGCAGCTGCCCCATTACTGCTCACCTGCACAGAACATGTGTGATAAAATTACTATATTTAAAGATTAAATATTCACGGTGATATAAAAACAGAACAGCCCAGTTTCAGAGCTTTGATCCTTTTTTTTGGAACAGGTTGATTTCTTTTTGCTTTAGATTTTCGAAATATTACAGCATTATATTATAACTAGTATTAAAGCATTATACTATATTATAACTAGAACTTTACAGGATCGCGATTACTTTTGATAACCCAGTCTGACAGGACTTAGAAGGATGCCAAATAAAATCCTGTATTGACAAAACAGGAATAAAGTGCTTACAAAAACACATGTTTTATTGCTAAATGTTATATTTACAAAAACACCCCTCAAAACCCCTAACGGCACTATACATTAAAACAGGTGCTTTTTGCAGCAAAACAAAAAAAGCATTGACATTACTTGGAACTGACATACATCAGTTCAGGTCTTAGAAGAGATGCAGATGAGAATGCCCGATAGAAGCCATTGACTCAACAACAAAAATTATGATTTACACTTCTCACAGGCTCATAAAAGGACTACTGGAGCTTTCATCTAGCTTGGTAACTGTTTTAGCTTGCTCCTGTTCTTTGAAGTGGTGATCAGCTGAAAGCAATTTGTCTGGGAAAATTATTTAGATTTGACACACTACTGAACAGGGCAAATATTAACCAAATCTTTTTGAGCATGGAATTACTTCTGACTGGATTTAGGTCAACTAAATTGAAGCAGAAGACGGGAATCTGATTTGCAGATGTCTAAAAGATTAGAGATCGGAGAGAACAATAGGTCCAAACAAGCCTGTCACCAAGATAAGGAATCGGATCAAAACATAAGAATACAGAAACACATCAACAAACTTATAAGTTGTGGTTCGAGTAGCAAAAATGACCTTTGGATGCTATCGATGTCTGTGTTTACACCCTTGCGTAGAGCATAGGTGTATAGTATAATCACTGTTCAAACTTTCAGCAGTGAATGTGGGCACCCTAATTCTGAATACGAAGTACCCCAGGGCTCCGTCCTGAGACCGCTATTGTTTTGCACCCAAATAAAAGTCCATTGTAAGTTTCTTGATGACATGGTTGAGGTCACCGCAATCATGGATGATGGAAAGGCCCATCTAGAAAAGGTGGAGATTCTGGTGTTTTTTGCCAGCTAAAGTAATTACACCCCCTCACTGTTAACCGAGACCCCACCTAGAGATTGATTACTACCAGTGAACCAGACATGAGCGCTTAAACATTTCAGATTGGAGGGAAGACATAAAGTGACAGACAAAGGACATCAGACCAGTTTTCTGTGTTTCCCATAAAAGTTCTTGTTTACATTTGGCAGCCCACGCTGTTTTGAAAAGAGGTTAGTAAACCAGAGTAATGTTTATGATTGATACCACCTATATGACCTTTTTAACCTGTGTAATCAGTAACCACAGGGTTATTCATCCTAATAAGTACAGCTAACATTGCTATCAAATCTACTTAATCCAGCAGCAGGCCAATAGCAAGTTCTCACTCTTGGTCTGCTATCCTGAGGGCTTTGGTCTAACTCTATAACAAGTCTATACGTTCACTAAAAAAAAGGAACAGTAGTATGGCTGGAATAAATCTCTGTATGAAAGCAGCTATGATCACCACTGACTTAAACCAATTACCCAAGTAGCTGACTGGACACAACATGCAATAGTCTAATCATTACAAAACTTCTAAACACCACTACAGTTCCTCTGTTCACACAAAGACACGTGCTATTTTGTCACGATATGGTCTAATTAAACTGGCTGATCAAAAGGACCGCACAATACTGCCATCTTTAAACTGCTTTGACATGTGAAGCTAACAGATGAGCTAGGCAGCTAGTTAGCCAGCATGCTAGCACTGATCAACTCAGACATCAGCTCATAACACTACGTATAACACCATCTGAACAGCCGTCTGTAATATAGGATGTTTCTTAAAACCTAGTCAGCGGACTACCTAGACAGCATTAAAGGGCATCAAAGACGGGTTCAAACATGATGATGCCCAAAAATGCTGCTAAGGAAAGTAGCAGCATGCTAGGCTTTGAAATACAGTATGTGTGATAAATAACCAGAATACGTTAAGCTTTGTTGTGTTTTGTTAAAATGGGATATTCCGGTAAAAATAAGCCACACAATCGGACAGATCTTTCGTGACTCATTTATGCCCCAATGCATGCTGAATTAAAGGGGTCGCTGATTCAGACCGGCAATCTGATTTTCTTCTTTAGAACGGACACGACAAAAGAATGTACTATCGTGAACGCGTAGACTATATAAAGGCTGTTCGTTGACACGTCAGTTTGAAGGCTACACTTTATCATTTTGGCCATTCTTACCTCTCCGTTGCTTACGGACAACTGCTGTGTTGCTTGAGTCTCCTGCGCCGCCATCTTACCTGTCTCTATCGCACACTGTAATGTGGTGGTATGTCATCTGATGTATCGCGAGATTTTCTGTACGTTATATGGGAAGTACTACATTTCCGCGAATCGGTTCTTTCAAACAGTTATTTATGCATATAAATGGTGCTTTCCATATAATATCACCTCTTTGTGCGCAAAGTTATTGTTTTGTACTTTTGTCTTTGGATCTTTGGCATAAAACAAATAAAATAAAAAATCGTTTTTTTTATTTTATTTTGTAATACTTATATATTATAATATATATGAGTCATTCCACGAAACAGGCACGACTTGAGTCCGTCTTACATTTTTAAGTGTATCTATTGGGTCACCAAATTCTATTTATAAAAGCTTTTTGTATTCATTAAATGGTCTCCTCCAATAAGCTTTAAAAGATGGCACATATTTCATAATTTTTATTTTTTTTTATAAATTATCTTGTTGTTTTTCATTTTACACCACCTTTATGTCATGTCCCTCATGGCTTTCTATGAAAATGTAGGCTACTTATGCTAAATAATACATTTAGAAAAAAGTCCATACGTTTTGCCAAACCTTTCGAATAAAACAAATATCTGTTCGGTTTTGCTGTTTTTTGCTAAGACAATTTATGATTATTCATTAAAATCATGTTATTTATTTCCGTATAGTAACCCCTCAACCCCATTAATCATTCTCCTCTCCAAAAAAACTAATGATCTCTGTTATTTTAACAAATATAGGCTACATCATTTAATATCGCGCATGCCATGTGCTAGTCATGTGTTAGTCACAACATTTAGGGCAAGGGGCCATTTTGTGCAAAAAATCACAACCCCGTCAGACTCAACCCTGTTACTTATTACACTCTGGTTCTAAAGTTATCCAGTAAATTAATGATTATATTTCATCAAGAGTCTTAGATATGTTGAATGTACAGTCCATGTCAAAGCTGTGTGTGTGTGTGTGTGTGTGCACGTGTTCTGTCTAGGTTTTCACATCTCATTGTTAAGTAAATTAAATGAAAGAAGTTTATTCATAAACTTTGCAAATTCATTTAAAAAAAACTTTGTTGAAGCTCCTTTGGCAGTAATTATAGCCTCAAGTCTTTCTGAGTATGATGCCACAAGCTTGACATATCTGTTTTTGGGCAGTTTCTCCCATTCTTCTCAAGCTCCATCATGTTTGATTTAGAGCCTCTCTGCAGGTGACGAGCAATGCAAAGCAAAACGAGGTTCATCAGCCCAGAGAATCTTGTTTCTCAGAGTCTGAGGGTTCTTTTGGTGCTTTTTTTTTTTTTTTTGCAAATGCCAAATGTGTTTCTATGTGTCTTCACTGAGGAGAGGATTAAGTCTTGAAAAACAGAACCAGTGTGTTTCAGAAAAAAAAGTATTTATGTTGAGCTGAATTTGTCTCTTCAACCCTATTACCATCTTCAACCCTGTTACCATAGTTTCAACCCTGTCACACCTAAATTTCTATGATTTTTTTTTAAGTTTGTGAAAAGTAATTTAATGTTTGTTGAACTCAGTCTGAAAAGTTCAGTGCAATCATAAGAATTCAAATGTTGAAGTTAAGAAACAAGAACAAGGGGACAAATGCATTGCCTTTTTCCAATAAAGCCTACTACTAATAATAAACTTGATTAGTATAGGATTTGTTAGCCTACATGATAAAGCCATATGGTAACTAAATACATCACGCAAATAACAAAAAAAACATATGTTCAGTAAAACAAAAAAAAAGTTTTCTATACCAATTTACCCTAAACGTCCAATTTAAAAAGCACTTAAATTTAAAATCATGCTCCAACACAAATTAAAAAAAATTAATAACCTTCAAGGCCACAGCCTATTTTAAAGACACGAAATAAGATCAGATACAACTTAAAAACTAAATGTAAAAAACAAAATATTCCGATGAAATTGCACTTCTAGGATATAATACGTTAACGGTTTCGAGTGTGTACAGTCAAGTTTCGTTTTTGGGGAATGGGGAGAGATAGGCTATATATTCGCAGCTGAGCTGCTGTTTACACTCATTCGACTTCTCAGGCAGGAACAGGAGCCGACACATGCAAGATGGACATAAGTAACTGGTAAGAAACGTTTTTAATAGCAGCAATGTAGAACGCAAGGTCATATTCTGATTACATTTTTGTTGCATTCTTTAGCCATAAAGACATTTAAACTATATAAACGGTGAGGTTAATAGATATATAATCGTGAAAACAACAATTAATTTGCTTCTTGTTCTCCATATATGCATGCTAACGGACCGTTTTCAAATATATTCAAGTCCTTTTGGTTTGAGCCTAGACCGAGAGGTCCACTGTGCTTAAGTTTCGTTTCGTCGAACAGCGTTACCTCAGCAGTTCAAACAGTGACGGACCTGATCCTATGGCAAGCCGAATTCCCCTTAAATAGGCATACACCCAGCATCATTCGTCATCGTAATTGCGTCTTACTAATAAGAACCAGTAAAAACTGAGAGGTCTATAATAAAATTGTTTACTAGAATTCAAGAGCTCTACAGTTTACATTTTTATTAGTCCTATTTCTCAAAGAATTCCATTTGTTTTTCATTACGTAGCTCTACAACTACATTTACTATGAATTGCAGTTAGAGTGCTGTGTAATTCATTTCTTACTTTAATTACAGCCAAAGAGCTCAGTCAAATTTGTAAAAACACATTAAATATATGTTTAATTGCAAAGTTCCAATTATGATTACATTTATTTGGGCTAACTGAAATTCCTACAAGTGATAATTCAATTAGAGATATCCGTTTGGAATTCTAATTCAGGTGACACCTGATATCAATTTGACATCAAATGTTAGTCAAGGTTTACTCAAGATGCTGTAGAATATAATTTTAAGGTCAGAAGGACAGCAGTTTCATCCAGTGTTAATTGGGTGGAAATATGAAACTGACGTCAGAAACTAGATGTCTATTTCATGTCAACATACTAGATTGCGGATCGGGCCGCATTTTTCCGTCCGATACCAGCCTGCGTCCGACAGAGCAGTAACCGAACCCGACCCGAGCCAGACAGCAATTAAGATATTTATGTTTGAGCCCGATCCCAGCCCGCGTCCGACAGAGGAGTTACCGAACCCGACCCGAGCCAGACAGCAATTAAGATATTTATGTTCGAGCCCGATCCCAGCCCGACACAGTTAAAATAAAAAAAAAATTCTCACACTAATGACACATGCACTTTTTTGTGTGGAAAGCCCGGTCTTATTCAGCAACTGTAGGAAGGCGTTCGGAAATGTCAACAGATGAGAGCATCAGCGCACATGGGGCAAAAAGCGCCATTCTAACAGAGGCGCACATTCGCGCTGATGTGACCGAGCCCGACCTGAACCCGAGCATCCTTTCTAAATATCTGTCCGAACCCGGCCCGGCCCGTCAGGTACCATCCTCTACAACATACTTATGTCCTTTCTAATTCTAATTTAATGACAAAGCTTAGTGTTATGCTAGAATTGACGGGAAAGCCTCTGCTTCAAAAGAAAACTGACAATCCTAAACTCTCAGTGGTTCATATGTAATGTAATGTGCATTTTTAACACTTTCAAGAATGTGTTTCAATAAAATATGACATTGTGCTATGACTATTTCTGGAAGCTTTAGTGTATTAATGCTTCCACTTGCTAGGAAAAAGTTGGTTACATTTACCACTGCAACATGCGTGCGACACAGTTGAATGTGTGACACACAACCACTTGTTTGTGTATGAGGTTTATAAATGGCACACCACTATTTCACTCTATTTGTAGTTAAAACTCTTCAATTCACTGTATAATGCATAATGTCAACAGAATCTGGATTAATTTTAAATTAAACAAATTTTTCCTCCCTTTTTTACACTAAAAATCACACCAGAAAAGCAAATAAGTAAAGGAAATAATCAGTGTTTGGTGTAACGCGTTACAAAGTAACGCGTTACTGTAATAATATTACTTTTTTCAGTAACTAGTAGTGTAAGGCATTACT
>JAUMHQ010000075.1:3322284-3339160 GCA_032361165.1 Enteromius paludinosus | reverse complement strand
TAGGGCACTACTATTTTTGAGAGTAATATGTAATATGTAATATATTACTTTTTTGAGTAACTAGCCCCAACACTGGAAATAATCAAGTTGAAAATAAAGTGTTGGGCAGGGTTAGTATAGGTGTAGGGAGTGCTTTATTGTCCCAATAAAGGTGTCAACCATGGCATCTATTTAATCATTTGAATTAAAATTAATTTGTTGCAATATGTTGCATTCTGTTTTATAATGTACTTCAATACTGATAATTGATAATAAGGAAAGGAAAGGAAGTGACAAGGTATGGTTTTCCCATACAAGGAATTAGTGCTCTGCATTTAACCCACCCAAGTGCACACACACAGCAGTGAGAAGTGTTCAACACACCGTGAACACACACCCGGAGCAGTGGGCAGCCATTGCTGCGGCTGCCCGGGGAGCAGTTGGGGGAACGGTGCCTTGCTCAAGGATCTCACCTCAGTCGTGGTATTGAAGAGAGTATTGGAGAGAGTGCTGGATATTCACTAACCCCACCCACAATCCCTGCCGGACCTGGGACTCGAACCCACGACCTTTGGGTTACAGGTCCGACTCTCTATCCATTAGGCCACGACTGCCCCCTACAATAAGTAGTATAAATAGCAGAAAATGTTATTTGCACTTAATATTGCTGCTTTTTTTTAGTTTAATTTAGCTTCAATTAGTTTAAATAGAATCCTATATTTAGACTTGGTGTAAATAGCCTCTATCACTTAGTACAAATAGCCACTGCTTCTTTTTTAGACCACTGCTGGATGTCAATTTGATGCCTTTTCAACATCAAGGTGCCCACTGGGTTAGCAACTGAATAAGAAAGTTTTGATTTGAATTAGAGAACACTGCTATAGCATTCTTACAGCAATTAAATTAGAGATCTCTCTACTTGTAATTCTTACTAAGAACAATTCAATTACAGAACTCTCCAACAGAAGAAATGTAACAAAGAGCTATTAACTAATTACAATTGGATTTTGTTTAGTCACAGCTAAATCATAGGTTGCTCTAATCTAGATCCTAAGAAGGAACAATTAATTTTTTACTAAAAAATGCAACAGCAGAGCTCTTTAATGCACTTACTGGTAGGAATAGAATTATAGAGCTCGTTAATGGTAATTGTTACAAGTAACAAAAATCAATTTGAAGAGTTCTCAAACTTAATTGTTACTAATGTAAAAATGGCTTGCCATATGCCCTACATAACACAACAATGTTCTCCTTCCTCCGGTCTCATTAATTGTCATTTATAACATTTCTTCTCAGGATTTCAGCCTTTCTGGTGCTGTGGCATCTTAATTGTGTCGGTGAGTAGACAGTGATTTGCCAACTTTTTCATGTATTTGCATTTTGCGCTTTATTTTTTAGTGCCAATTAATGTGTATTTTTTTGAACATGTCTCTACAGGCTCTTCTCCCCTGCAAGTGGTTGTCCATACGTCATCAAGGGTCGGTCTGTCAGCTGTCTTGCCATGTTCTGTGGCATCACACCTGGATTCTGATCACAAGCTTTACATACAGTGGCAGACTAGAAGAGATTCAGTGTTTGAGCGAATGGGACAGGAGCAGTTTCAGGGGGAGGATTATAGAAACCGGGCGGATGTCCCAGAGGATCAGCTTGTGAGAGGAAACTGCTCTTTGTTCTTGCAGGATGTCAGATTCAGCGATGCAGGTGTTTATGAGAGTTACTTGGTGGTTGGTGAATCGAGATTCAAGAACCGAGTTTTCATTCAGAGCGTCCAACTTGCAGTTATTGGTAAGGGCACGTTTTACACATGTCTCACTGTACAAAGTACAAAGGTAGGCTTATATAAAATTATGCATATGTTCATCTTTACAGCTTAAATAACGCACATGCTTTAGCTGAAGAATTTATTTAAGCTCTTTTATAAAACTATAATCTTCACATATGTTCTTTTACTCAAATTCCATTTAGTCTATTTTAGCTATTACATTATAGCATTTTTATTTTTATACCGTTTGCTTTCATTTTCATTTTAGTTCAAGTTCATTTTAGTTTTATTAATGTATATATATATATTTTTTTTCTTTCAGTTTATTCAGTTTTAATTTTCTAAACTAAATGAGAATTAAAAATATTTTATGTAACGAAAAATACTTTAATAATTTAGTTTCAGTTAACTATATGAACTCTTTTTTAATGATCTATAATGACTAACTCTAAATTGATGCTTCGTTCCTCTTCCCATGGTAGATCACAAGGACATCAGATCTGTGCAGACTGGGCAAGAACTGATCCTGGATCTGTACACACATCAAGCTGAGCAAGTGATTTTTCAAAACAGTAATGAAACCGACTGGTCAGTCCTGTGGAAAAAAGATACAGTCAAAAACAAGGAAGGTCATCTGGAAAAGAGAGGCAACAAGTTGATTCTCAGTAATGTTATGGCCTGCAGTGCCGGAACATACAAAGTTCTTGACTTAGATGGTTTGGCTCTCAGCACAGTGAAGGTCACCGTTACAGGTAGATAATTTTGACATTACATATAATATTAATTATCTCTATGTAGTGCTTTTGAGTCTATTTTGATGTAAAAGTTAAATAACATAACATAATAAGCATAAATAACTTTTTTTTGGTGAATAGAAAAGTTTGCTCAACAAACTGATACCCAAGTTAGACAAACTAAAAAGTTCTACAGCCAATTTAAGTTTATTTTCAAGTTAAACTTCTTATTTTGTGTTTGATGAAAGCACAGAGCAAACTTAATATAATTAAATTAATTGAATTAAATTTTATTTAATTAAGTTGATCCAAAAAGCGTATTTTAAGCCAGTTTAAGCCTCTAGCCCATATATTTTTTTAGATTCAGTAAAAATCAGTATAATATGTTTTTGTTCAATAATATCTTTTCTTTTGAATTTTGAGAGCGAATGTATGGTACTTATTCATATTTATGCAATAATTATGATCATTTTCCAATTTTCCCCATTAAATGTAGTACAATTCTATTCTATAGCAGGATTTCATATTTACAAAATATTAAAAAAATGAAATGTTTTTTCAGAGGCAGATCAGTGCCATTTGGTGGAGTGAAAAAGAAAAACATATGTAATGCCATGTTGTTACCACTAGGCAGCTCTATATTGATTTGAAGTTTGTACGAGCAAAAGATCAGTTTTCAGGGTTTTCAGTTGTTTTTTTGTCGCATTTTCATGTATTGGTTATTTTTGGCGACGAAGGAGCCAAGTGTGATTTTTTTGTTGCTATTGATCTTTAAAAAAATAATAATAATCTAAATTCTAAATATTTCTGCCATTTCTGATCAAAAAGGCCCAGAGGATTAGTTTTTTGTTTTTTCAGATTTTTTTTTATAGCCAGATAAAAAACGTAATATAATTATTATTATTATTATATTTTCTCGTATGTAGAACCTGTGTTACCAAAAGAAACAGAAACTCTGCAAAGACTGTCTGCATTAGGTAAGCTGAAGACAAATAGCTTAATCGTTACTTGACAAGTTAATGAAAACATGTTATCTTGATTGTGAAGGAAGAATTGACTGTTGCTTACAGGTTTGATCTTTATTGTTATTTTCCCCAATTTTTTTCATTTCAGGTACAGCTACGAGTACGTCTTCTCTAAGCCTCATTGCTCTTTTCCTCACATTTTGTCTAATGCTGCAAACGAATTAAGTTTGTTCTGATTTGAACTGTATTTTTTTATTTAACTTTTAACTTAACTATTTTAGCCTACATTGTGGGGACATGTTAGGTGGGAAACCATTGTGAAAGAGTGTTATTTTAGATATAGGTCTGTGGTTCTCTAAAATCTCACAAATGTGTAAATACCTGATGCCATGTGTGATTTCTAGTGAATATTTCATGTACATTGACATATTAAACATTGTAGTTAATTTATAATAAATAAAACAAATAGCGATATATATATATTTTTTTAACTGTTTGATTTTTAGATATTTGCACATTTCAGCGATTCTGATATAGATTTAGCAAAAATGCTTTTAGATTAGTAGAAATATGATGCAACTTCATGATTATCAGCATTTATCTATACTTTTATAATCGCGTAAGATTAGAGTAGATTCTTTCAAAATTGCTGAAACAAAAATCATAGCACATATACATCTCAAATGTCTATTTGATGTGTGTGTTTACATCTGGAAGATACATTTTTTAGACCGTTTGTTCATCTACAATACATCCCTAGAATGTTTCCTGTAAGAATACTGTAAACTAGTCATTTAGATGACGTTTTCGATTCAGAATGCATGCATAACAGACATCTTAAAGATGTTCACCAGATCTTTGTACACAGCAGATACGTTTTGTATACTATCTGAGCAGTATATGACTTCACTCTTGTTATATGATGTTTGGTAGACCTATTAATGATGTTTTAATCCTTCTTATATAAAATATTGTATTTATCAGAAAAAAAAAAACCCCACTGCATTGTCTAAGTGAAACATAAAAATATTATGAATGAAATGAAATTTCCATCCTCAAAAAAAAAAAAACACATAACAAGAAGAATATTGTAAATGTATTATTTTATTAGAAATATACAAAAACAATAAAAAGACAAACAGTCTGTAAAAAGGAACTATACCTAAAAAGATTTAAAGTTAAGATACATCATAAATATTATTTGGTAAAACTCACTGTATATTATTATTAGTTATAATTGTTATCACAGAAAATATCACTGCTTTTAAAGTAGGGAAGAATTGTACTGGCAGGAATGTGAGACTGTACGTGTATTTGATAGAAAGAAATTATTAGTATTCTGAAATTTTATCGTTCTTCATTCAGTGACTCGAAGGGTCCTTGGTTTTGGGCCATTTGAAGGGGTGTGCAGCGTTCTGCACGTGGGTAAAATGGACCTACCAGCCAATTGAGAGGTGTATTGTTGAGCAGGTAGTCCATGACGTTATCCATGGAATCTCTTATTCGGCTCAGCTGAGCTCGGCTGCTGGTGAGGACGCTGCTGGACATGTCTCCTACAGCGGCAGCCTTACTAAAGCTGCTGTAAATCTCCAGTGCGGAGTGACTGACGGAGAGGGCCTGGACCTGGATGTGCTGAGGGAGACCTTTGAGGCTGGACACCAAGACCAGACACGTGCTCTGAAGCTGCTGGCTCAGGTTGTGGGCAATGGTCAATGTGCGTGATTCAATTTCCTGGTTGAAAAACATTTGCAAGAGAGAAAATGAAAAATTGAGTAACACTCAGTCGTGTTTCTAAAAAGGTTAAAATTTCCAGTAGGGCTGCACAATATATTGACTAATCACCTCGATTGTGATTTAATTAAATAACTATATTTGACCTCAAAATAAAAATAAATAACAAAATTAGGATTTAAATAGTAGTTTAATTTAACTGTAAAAATAATACTTTTATTATTTTTTTATTGCAATGTATTTCTAATTTTGTTTAATATATTCTTTTATAGCATATTTGTATATATATAAAATCATGTTTTGTGAATGTGCCCTAAAAACTGAAGTAAGCGGTTTATATATTTTTTTTAAACAATCAGTTTTTCAACACTAGAAAACATTTGATGAAGGATGTATATCAATTTTGTACATTTTACAAATAATTACAAAGAATAGGCAGTTTGAATTTAAAGTTACATATCTTTCCGCCTTATAATGTTTTTATCATTAAAAAAAAATAATAATATTAATTTAAAAAAATTAAAAAAATCGGCATGAGTAATTCTCCAGCATTTTTAAAAGGATTTAAAAAAAAAACTAATAAAATAAATCTGGTGAAAATGTCTGATTTTTTTAAATAATCACAATATATATTGCAAAAAAAAACATGTTCCAAAGTTACTATCGCAGAGCCCTAATTTCCAGTCACATGACATCTCAGATACCTCAGCTTTGTTGCCTGTGGCCGTCTCGTTCTCTTCTGGACTCTCAGAGACAGTCTTCCAGCCCATCAGTGAACTCAGTTTCTCATGTAGCTTCTGGTTAGACACATCGAAATTATTGCGGGTATATTCAATCTAATAAAAAACAAAAAGCCATGATATTAGAAGACAGCATTTTGACAGCTATTATAGATCTGAATGAATCTCAGATCAACTTACAAGATCCATGGTGTGGTTTAACTGAGATATGGACTCTTGGCTGTGTTGTATGGCATTGCGAACTTTATCTACCGCCCTCCGGTAAGCCCTGTCCCGCACTTTGCTGGAGAGAGTCCCCAGCCGTACATAGTAACTGGGTGCATCGTTGATATTTTCCAGTCCTCCGGACTTCTTCACTTCAATTTCTAAGAGCGAATAAGCAGAGAAACAGGACAAAGAAGCAACTGTTATGTTTGAGAACTTCCATTGCCGTTTTATGAAGATTAGTGAGGCTCTTGAGACAAAAAAAAATCATTTCAGATCGCTAGTCAAGGACCTCTTTGAGATCTAACTTTCAACTCATGAATAGAATTTAAATTTCTTTTCCAGGAAAATGGAATCATTCCTAGGACTATTTCATGTCACAAGAATATCACAAAGATATCACTTATTCTCTCTCTTAGTCTCAGTTTATATGTATAGATATTTATGAACATTTTATTCTCATTTGAGGAGTCTTTCCCTCTGATATATGTCACAATAGGAAATGAAAACCTATCAAAACTTCATGCTGAGCAACTTTAAGTCAATCTAAATACCAGCTAAATACAGTGCCAGCAAACATGGGTCACCTCTTTCCTCCTCTGTTTCAGGTAAGAGCTGCTCCAGGAGAGTCTCTGATGTGCTCAGTGCTGTGTCCACGCTACTACTCATCAGTTTGGCCACCCTGCTCTCCATCACCGTTTGGACCCCACTGCTCACCACCGTCTTGGTCTTTTCCATGCTGTCCTGCACCGCTCCACGCGTCCTGTCCGTCACTTCACTGAGGGTGGAGGAGACAGACTCCTTGGCACCGTTCATGGTCCCGCTGACGGCTTCCTTGGCTCCCGTCACTGCCTCTTTAGCACTGGCGACGATCTGAAAGAGAATACCACCTTTAGAGCAGTGCTGTCAAACGATGAATCGCATCCACAATAAAAAGCTTTCTTTACATAATACATGTATGTGTGCTGTGTATGTTTATTATGAGAATACTGCTAACTTGATTTTGCCAAGTGCGAGATGTCCCTGGGACAACATTGTGATTAACCAGTCAGATTTCAAGAAATAGTTTAGAGTTTTTGTGATGTTACTGTCATGTCTGATTTGAATTTTTTCATTATTCATGTGTACTGCAACATCAACTAAATGGTACAGTAACTCAACACTGAATATCAACTGCCTTCAGTTGTGCTGCTAATCGCCGAATTGAACTCGTTTCATAATAAATGCACTTTACACAGTTATTAAACTGACTGGAGCTGAATAATGTCACTTTTGTCTAGCTGCAGCTGCTTTATAGCAGATATTTTGACAACCTCTCCCTTTAGATCCCAGTAAAAGCCAACGATCAATTCCTGATAGACCAAAGCAGGTACCACATATACATCACAGTAGGGAGGAAAGGTGATTGCAAATTCCGTTCAATGGCGATTTTACCATTTAGACAAAATTTCATAATACCTGATCAGATGGCTTGTGTAGTATCGGCAGGGTCTTCTCTATCTTATCCAGTCCTTTGCATGCCAGGCCATTTGCTATAGAGACTACAGAGAGACAGTCACTTTTAGAGAATACATATTCACACTAAAATCAGTCTTGACCTTAACCTGCAAACTACAAGCGACTTACTCTGAGGCTCTAGCTTGCCGATGATTGGTAAAGCACTGTGAAAAGCAGCTGAGGTTATGGATTTCACACCATTTTCAGCCACCTCACACACAGACTTCAAGTATGGGTGGTTGTTCTTGGTGTTGCAGTACGCATCTGACACCAAGCCATAGGTGGATACAACCAAGGGAAGGTGAGCTATGCGTTCAACCACATTCTAGAAAGGACCAGACAGGAATGAACATCTCATTAGATTAACTGACATTCTAACCAACAAACATATATCTATTTAGAAACCTTAGACCTTGGAGCATTAAACCAGTTATAAGGGTCACTATTTGAAAATCTGGAATATGATGGTGCAAAAAAAAAATCTAAATACTGAGAAAATTTCCTTTAAAGTTGTTCAAATAAAGTTCTTAACAATACATATTTATATACATATACATATATAATAAAAAATAAGTTTTATTATAGTAAAATAAGTTTGATATATAATAAAAAATAAGTATATTTACGGTAGAAAATTTACGAAATATCCTCATGGAACATGCTCTTTATGTAATATAACAATGATTTTTGGCATAAAAGAAAAAACAATAATTTTGACCCATACAAAGTATTTTAGGCTATTTCTACAAATATACCCGTGCTGGTTTTGTGCTCCAGGGACACATATGAGGATTAAAATGGCACACCTGGTTATTCACAACGTCCACAGAAGCCATGTCACTATAGTTAGCAGAAAATCTGCAAAAGATCAGTCAAACTGTCATAGCAAATGATTCATGGATCTAGGATCTTATTTAATTTAGTAAATGACATTAAAAAATGAAAGAGGTTTCAATGTCAGAATATGAATAAAAAAGGTTTTCACCTGTTGTGCTCTCTTGAGGTTGAAAACTAAACTCTCGAGCTGACTCTCAGTTGCTGTAATGAGGATTGAGCGACTGTTCCGGATTTTATAGGAAGGATGTCTGCTGATGGATTGTAGGTGACGTAACGACGACTGATGTAGTCCAAAGGTCGGGGATTTCACTGTATGACATAAACGGTGTTTACAAAGATCGTTTCTGGCACTTCTCTAACGTTGAAAACATTCACAGTTGCGCTTGTACAGCCGTTTCACGCCTGAAACTTGTGACTTGTGCTTATTTTACTGAAACTAGCATCTGACGCATTAATGCAGCAGCAACTTCCCGTTTTCCTGACTTTACTGAATAATGTAGGTGAGAGTTCACAAAGAGTCAGATCAGGTGAAGTAGGCCAACTATGATCGTTTGCCCTCAACTTATCAGGAGTTTATCGTCACAAAGGACTTTGAAATCCTGATGTTGTCATCTGACTGACATCACCATCACCAACAATAGACGTGTACACTGTCATTAAACGCATGGAACGATTATGGGCAAATAAGAAAAATAAGTTAGTGAAAACAAACCTAAAGAATATAAATAACCTACAAAAAAAATGAATTATTTTAATTATTGATAGTATTGTCATTACGACTCAAGTATAGGCTAACGTATAATTTACATTTACATTAAACAACACTAATCATTTTCATCGTTTGGCTTAAGACGGTAACTTTAGCCTATTTAACCACACCTTGACTGTTCCAGTTACGTTATATCATATTTGAGACAATAAATGTCATGTTAATATCTGTATTTATTTATGTTTTACTCAGGTAGCCTATTCGGCTTTTATTAGTTTAGTAACTCACTTTAATTCTTAGTAAATTACTCGGTTAATTTTCTGTTTCATTAAAACACACAGCTGTGGTTTATAGCATATTTAAAAAACGTTTTGGCCCACGAGTTACGAATATTTTTATTATCCTGAATCAAATATTTTTTATAAGATTTATTTATGAATTGTGATGAGGAAGGTTGTTTTGTAAATTTAATCAAAACGTTCGTAACTGAAGTTAAAAAAATGCTGTTTCAAAATTTCAAAATATTTAATTGTACAACCACTAGATGTCGCTAAATTAAATGAAATTAATTTCTATTGACAACATTTCTTTAGAAGCTAGACTGAGGTTGGTTGCCACAATTGTTGTTCTTTAAAGGATTGCCTCTAGTGGAACAGATAAAAGTTTAAGTGTTTTAAAAAATAACAGACAACAAAATACTGAATTTATTATTTATTATTATTAAAGTCACCAACCAACATATTTTTTATTCACTCACACACACACACACACACACACACACACACACACTCATATATAGTATTCAACATTTTGAAGTGGATCAAAACCTTTCATCAAAGTTGTTCTAAAAGCTAAAACCAAAATGCATTCTTGTCTTGTCTTAATGCATTCAACTTTTTTAATCCACTTCAAATGTTGAATATATATATATATATATTTTTTTAATAAATAGTTTTTTAGATCCTTTACAGGTTGTGTCATTGTCCAAGAGGGCAACAGATGGAAAAATAACATTCAGATGTTTTATTTTGGTAACAGCATCCAGTAAACCAGTCATTAACTCTGCCAACTAACACTATGTCTCAAAATCATAGTGATTTGTGAAGTTGAAAATGACAAGGATTACTGAAACATATGGAATTAGACCTCATTCCTCCAGATCATGCCACCAAATCATATTATTTATACTGGATTGCAAATTTAGGGGGGAATCTATTTTAGAATATAAGAAAAAAAGCATAATATACTGTTATAGTTGTTGTAAAAACACAGTGACACTGACTGACTGAAAGAAAGGAAAGTTTATTTAGGGATGATTGTGATGTTTTTATCAGCTGTTTGGACTCTCGTTCTGACAGCACCCTTTCACTGCAGAGGATCCATTGGTGAGCAGTTAATTTAATCCTAAATATTTCTCTTTTGAAGAAACAAACTCATATATCTTGGATAGCCTGAGGGTGAGTACAGTCATTTTTAAGCATTTTATGACATTAACACTATTTAAGGAATGTGTAGCTACATATAGTAAAGAAATTATTTTTTTTTCAAAAGTTCCCCTGCTGACATTATAGTGGTGTTGACCGCGGTTAGCATCTTGTGCTGACAGGCAGAAAATCTGATAGAATCTGCTTTGCAGGGAAATTGAATCTGGCTTCTGCCCATTTAGAGATAGGACACTGTTAGCAATTGCACGTGCCGGTGCTATTTTAAATAGTTATGCAAGTGGAATCAGCAGGCAATAAACTGACAGTGAAATTTGCTCATAAAGGAATAAATGTGTTTAATTGGAGTGTCAAATATAAAGAGAACACAAGTGAGATCCCACATGTCAAACAGTCAAGAGAGAAAGGATGTACAAAGTTTAGCATTTGCCTTATAGTTATACGTCACAAACGATAACATAAATGCGTCTGCAAGAGTCTGCTTTAAGGATAGTTCACCCCAAAATATTTTTTTTTTTCACCATTTACTCACCAATAAGTTGAATTATGAATTGAAAGTATGTTCTTTATTCTTAATGTTGAACAAATTTATTTATTTATTCATTTTGTTGAACACAAAAGTAGATAATGTGAAGAATGTTGTTTTGGTAAGTTGGTAAGACATTGAGTTCTATAACTAATTGCTTTTATAGAAGTCCATGGCTACCGTCAACTATTCGGTTATCAACATCGATCGTGTTCAACAGAAGAAAGACATTCATACACGTTTGTAACTATTCGAGAATAAGTAAATAATGTTAACATTTTCATTTTGGGATGACTATCCCTTTAACTACAAAACTGAACAATGCAAGTTAAAGATAGATTTGGGCCTCCCTTGGTAGAAGGTCAAACGTGAAGGGTTTTTATTATTATTATTGTGGTTAACACAAGGCAACCTTGCTCTGTTTCAGTTCTCTAAAAATGAAAATGTACATAAATAACACTGTGTTAACATGAAACAGACTTTTAGATCTGGTTACTTTTAAAAATGTGCTATGCTTTAAAAAATTTATAAAGCTATGTGTAATTTTTTTGTCGTATATATTTTATATACAAAATATATTTATTTTCTACTGAATTGTTACTTTCTTGTTCTTTTTTTTATTTTTTTGTTTTTTTTTCATTGGATTTATTTATTTTAAAATGATTATAATTTGCTCCTATTCAATGCTACATGTAAAAAATGTAATAAACTTTCCCCTGAGAGATATTCACTACCTTGACATACTCACCGTAGTAAAGCGTGTGAATCAGAATAACTGTTTTGAAGGGCGGGAGCTAATGGTTTCCTCCAGCAGTGCGTGTAAGCGCTGGGAGGAGCCTGTGACAGCCGCTGCTCTGGGGTTGAGTTGATTTGTATAGTATATCGCGCGCACTGACGCTGCTGTGTTTCGCTTACAGATCTGCGCAGAGACTCATGTCGCGAGCAGACAGCGGAGAGCGCTGGAATGATATCATGGGCGGTGGACGCATAAAATGACCTATTGTGATAACGCCGAGGGCTGGGATTTGTCGTACTCATCGCTGGAGTCGATCTCTTTCAACTACACTCTATGTTGATTTAATAGGTCAGTTTGGATTTTATTTCCAGAATGGACCGCGTCAAGAGTTCCATGCAGCAAGTTCCCAACCCGATTCCTAAAGTGCTCAGCCGTCGCGCTGGCGGTGCCAACAGTTTGGAAGTTGAAAAGGAAAACTTCGAGCGTAGTCAGGTAAGGAACTGCAAACACCACAGGGCAAGTTTTTTCATGTTGCCAATGTATCGCCAATGAGTTCATTGTATGGCAATCCCTTTTTTATATTTATTGTTTTTATGTTGCTAACGTTAGTTCTTGTTCCGATAGTAGCTTATTACCGTAATTATAATACTACTCATTCCTTTGCTACTAGTGAGGTAACGTTAGTTAATAAAAATGTATAATCTCTATTGCAGTTTTAGCAGTTAAAATTAGTTTAATTAAACTCTTACGCTATTTTAGCTAAATTAACTATGCTAAATTATGCTAAATTCTAAAATATATTGTAATATATTATATTATAGCTTTGTAATCAAGTATCATGTTACTACTTAAAATGCTACTTAATAAAGTCGAAGAGAATTTTCACTCAAATCTTGAAAGAAAATGTATAAACTGAACAATGTCTAGAATTGAAAGAATATGTACTTGTGACTATTTGTCAGTTTTGAAATATAGACTACACATTAAAAAATATTTCTGATGTTTTAAATAAAACATCATTTCCCAGAAAACTTTTACAGGAAAATAAAAAATTGTAAATGTCTGCTTCACCATTTTATGTTACAGTATGTTACTTGCTCTTTCTTTGAAATTGTAAAAACAAAGGGTTTCTACTTGCCACCATTTTTTTTCAGTGTAGTAATATCTAATAAATACTATCAAAACTGAAAAGGTGCTAGTCACTAGTGGACTGTTACTTTCAAAATCAGATATTAGCTATACCAAATGTACTGTTAAAGGAATACATTTTAAACAGCATGCCATATCTTTAAAAAAACAAGTCTTGCACTCGAACAAAAACTATGAAAGCAAGTAGACAGTCCAAAAGCATAATTAGTTTTTTTTTAGTTTCAATGTGCAAGTAAGTCAAGCTAGCACACACTTTATAAAAACAATTAAGTTGTCTGATATAAGTTGTGAAGCTATTGGAAGTTTCCAAATCAGAGCTGACCCGCTTGTTAGGGTGCAGAATTATCGGATTCTATCAAGATCTGCACTTTGTTTGGTTTCTGAAGCAGCCTACCAATAAGTGTTTTTCAGAACCATAAAATGAATCTTTATTTGCACCATAACAAGCTGTCACGTTTCCAAAACCATAATTGATGGCCTGTTGCATTTAACTTCCAGTTCATCAAACCTTTGACCGTATCACGCCTTCATTTTATCGGTCCGCATTCTAGTGTGATCGATTTAGGACAGGAGCAAAGTTCTTCCTCTTTCGGTGCAGGTTAATATAGATAATGGTGTTCACAATTCCATTAAAAATTCATTTACAGCCACACATTTGTCATAATATGACATTAATATGGATTATAAAAGGATGTACCAAAAGGATTCTCTCTGACGTAGCCTTGAATTTCCTGATGGCCATGTATCGAGCAGATATAAAAGCTTTTAGTGGTTTACAGATGCAGCTCTAAAACCATGAGTTTGATGGTCATGCATTCTGGTTCTTGCAATAAGCCTGTAGTGGATATCCATGAGCCTTGTTGTTTATCATGACCTTTTTTAAAGTGCACATGCATTGAATTATGCCGTCAGTATCTGGGTGCATGAGGCAGAAAGTGTGTTGGGAAGTATAGAGAAATGCATTCTCATTGTTCATGCACTCTTCTCACTTCTCTGGGGGTCTTTCCCCTCCCCATCCAGACACAGCCATCAGAAAAAGTAGGTCACATGAATGAAGCTGCAGCCGACTGCCCTACTGGTGGGTTTCAGTGTGTTTGAAAACAGCACGACCTCGTTCTTGTTCTTGAGATTTCTCGAGATAGACATTGTGGCGGCAACTACAATTTGCTTGATTCTTGGTTTGATCGTCGGCAGTCTGCGGCATCATGTTTGACTCAAGCGTGCAATATTCAGTCCTGTTTACAACTAGGACAGTGACATGGATTAGCGAGACTCATGTGACGCATGCGCTCTTGAACTCCTTTAGGAGCAATCACTGTGTCAGATTTAGACTTCTCCTGTTTTAGAAATGTCTGATTTTTAATTTCTGTAAAAATTTTCCATAAAGCCTGAACATTCACGTCTAAAAATAACACTTCAAACAGCACAAACCGATCAGGTCTCAGTAGGAAATGCTATTGTGAGCAGTCCTTATCAGCTAGTTTGCCTGGAGGAAGTCTTATCCCATAATATCCCGTCTCTTTTCTGCCCTTGGAACGCTATGTTTAGAGTAATAGGCCTTCTGTGGTGTGAGTTCAGCCTGTTTTTAAATGAGAGGATGTTAGTGTGGTGTTCCGTAATGACACGAGCATGGTTTGCCTTGTGGCTGGGTGTTAGAAGACTAGCGTCTACTTAACTTGAGTTTTATATGGAGGGAATCTAAGCAGGGGACCTTTTATTGTGGTCGGAGTCTAGCAGAGGGACATCCGGCCAGCCTCGGAGTCCACACGGATGAAATAACATGTTAAAAGAGTGTTGCCAAAATAAGTCATCTGAAAATCAGACTGAAGCATCGTAAACATCCTGCAGAACATTTTGTATCAGGCGAAGTTCAAGATTGTGCGACACTTTTGTTGACATTAAACCGCATTATTCATTAAACATACGTACAGCATAGCTACAATTCACAAGTCCCGTTATCCTGTTTCACTTGGAAATGAAAATGTGCTTATCCTTAGATCACCCAAGATGCAAATGAATTTGTTCCTTCATCTGAGCAGATTTGGAGAAAGTTTGCATTGCATCTATTTCTCACCAGTGGATCCTTTGCAATGAATGGGTGCCGTCAGAATGAGAGTCAAACAGCTGATATAACCCTTACAAGTAGTCCACAAGATTATGTAAATGTACATCTTGTGAAATGAGAAATTGTTCGTTCGTAATGAACAAATCCATCAAGGCATTTCTGGCCAAAAATGAGTCCGTAATCATGTTTCCTCCCGTGACAAAGTCTATGCCCTGTTGTCCTCTCACAAAAGTATTGGACTGTTGTAAACTTGTAAACTGTGCTTGATCTGATTTCTCTCCTGATTAAGACAAGAGAAAGCAACATAATGGATACGCGACTTTGAAAATGCCTTAATGATGGATTTGTTTCTTACAAACACAGCTTTTCACATCAGAAGACTTCAATTGGTGGACTGGAGTCATGTGGATTATTGTGATGGTTTTAGTAAGCTGTTTGAAAGATCTTTTGGTGAGCAAGTGATGTAATGCTAAATTGCTAAAAATCTGCTGAATTGCAATAAAGAAACACCTTCAGGCCAGTCAAGATGTAGGCGAGTTTGAGTCAATTATCAGGATTTTTTCTTGAGTGGGTGAGCGAGTAAACTACTCCTTTAATGCTAATTTAGGTCATTCTATCTCTGTTCCTCCCATGTCTGCTCTTCCTCCTCTGGTTATATCAAACCATCCTATCCTACTACCCTGCGTCTCTTGTGCTTGTGGTTCTTCCTGTGCTGGTACCGTGCCCGTGGAGGAATTCTCGGGAGGAGCCTAATCTTGCCCCCCTCTGTTTTTCCAAGACTCGCCCCCACAGAGCCAGACAGTCGTAATCTCACCTCCCACTTACCAGCCAATCTCTACTTTCAGTATTTCACTTTCTCGATCTACAGTAGCTTGTTAAATGTAACTGTTTTTCAACTCCGTCCATCTGATTTGTGCACGTTTACTGTAGCTGCTTCTGCGGTTCAGAGGGTGAGGAGTGTTTGTTAGGGTCATTGACAGCAGGAGGGCATGTATGAAAAGCCCTGAGACAGCAGAACATGCGGGCCCTGGCCTGTGGCGTCCGTTCGCTGGCTGTGGATTAAAAATCCTATGCAGTTTGGCGGGCCGCCAGATGCCTGTGCCAGAAACAGTGTTCGGGTCATACCGCTATCAAACAGAACATTAATGCATTACTGCAGGGAATGTAGTCATGTTAATGTAGGTTTGTGACAAATTGTATGTACGTATTTTATTTTATTTTTTAGATAACCTTACTTCTTAAATGTATTACTATGATGATATGATTAGATATGACCTATTTGTGATGAGCTCACTTATTTTAAAGAGAAATTTATAAATTAATGTATTCAGGCCCATTTTTACTGTATGTGTGGCAGTAATTCAAATGAAATTCAAATCAATAATATAAAAGACAATAAATATTGTTACAAAAGATTTGTGTTTCCTGAGCAAAAAAAATAAAAAATCCCTGATTTACAGAAAATATCCAGTAAATTTTCATTCATTTTGTCAGGCATATTTACAACAACAACAAAAAAACAATTTATAATTATAAACATTTTAAAATACCAGTTACTTTCACCTCAAATGCCAATTTTTTTACATTTTCCACTATCCTTGGTTTTGCCCAAGTGTTAATACCATTTTTTTTTTGTTTACTAATTTACTCAGTTAAAATAATGCATTTTAAAATGCTCCTTTTGTTTAATTTTTTTTCATATATGTACAAGTCAGAATAAATATTTTCATTTAAAGGTGCCATAGAATGGAAAACTGAATTTACCTTGGCATGGTTGAATAATAACAGTTCAGTACATGG
>JAUMHQ010000075.1:3279958-3293293 GCA_032361165.1 Enteromius paludinosus | reverse complement strand
AACAGGACACAGATACATCATTTTCATAATATGCATGTTTATTAACAGCCAAATAATGGTGGTTTAAATCAAGCTAATACATGCCATAATTCTATAGTAATAACGATTGTGCTTTCATCACACTTGCAACGTTTGTCGCGCGCAGCTGAATCACGACTTGCACTGCAGTAAGCTGTATGTAATGGGTATTTATTTTTAAAAGATTATTTTTGGGAGACTTTTTTTTTTGGCTTGCGATCTGCTTTTCGCGTGCGTCAAAAATGCAGCAGAAAAAAAACGAAGAAGAGCGCAGTGTATGAGTGAGTCGCAGTGTATGAAGTGTTGTTATTGAAAAGCTCGGGCAATAAGGTTGTTAAAACGGAAGATTGTCGAGGCTTAAGACGAAAGAAAAGGCGTTATTTTTGACAGCCCTAATATATATATATATATATATATATATAATGCATTAGTTAAGCATTTTAATCATTAATTAGTAGTGTATTTTTGCTCAACTAAGGCTTAATTGTGAACAAATTAACCATTAATGAATGCTTAACTAATGCATTATTTTGGACCCCTAAGTGTTACCAAATATAAGAATATAATAATATATGCACAAACTTAAATATTTTTAATATATACTGCATGTGTGTTCATTTATATATGCATAATAAATATACACAGTACACATACATATATTATGTTATCAATGACTTAATCATTTAACAGCACTAGTATTTGTTTATATGTGACCCTGGACAACAAAACCAGCCGTAGGTGTTAATTTTCCAAAATTAAGATTTATACATGATCTGAAAGCTGAATAAACAAGGATGGATAGGGTAATATTTGACCGAGATACAACTATATGAAAGTCTGGATTCTGAGGGTACAAAAATCTAATTTTATTTGTATCTTATCTAAATTTTATTTAAAAATGAAGATCTTATCAATGCATATTACTAATCAAAAATTAAGTTTTAATATATTTTCGGTAAGAAATTGAGTAAATATCTTCATGGAGCATGATCTTTACTAACTATCCTAAGGATTTGTGGCAAAAAAAGAAAAATTAATAATGACCTATACTATGTATTTTCGGCTATAGCTACAAATATAACCCAGCGACTTAAGACTGGTTTTGTGGTCCAGGGTCACATATTGCTTTTTTTACGTATTTTCAGTTGTCATTTAAAAAAATTTGTATTCGTTTTAAGCTTTTTCAGTTTATAAACATCACAATTAAATATTGTAGTTGACGTGACTTCATTCACTCTTTTCCTATAGTCAAACGAGCAGCTCAATACTCAGATGTCTGCTCTGGAGGCTGAGAAGGCGGGGCTTATGGAGACTGTATTTCAGAAGGAGGCGCAGCTAGCCAGTTTGGGGGTGGAGTTAGAGCATGTTCAAAGCAGTCTGACCAATGAGAGGGAGAGTGGTGTGAAAGCTGCTGAGGCCCTGCAAAACCAACTCAATGAGAAGGTGGAATTTATAGTTTACCATTGATTTTAGTTGGCTTGTTACAATAATGTCTTTGTATGAGTTCAGATTCATTATACTAGAAGACGGATGCTGTAAATATGGCAAAAGTAGAGTTTAAAATGCCAGTTTTTATCTGTAGGAGAGTCGTGAGCAGGCTCTGGAGAGTGAGCTGGTCTCTCTGCGCTGGGCGGCTCTACAGGCAGCATTGGAGGAGGCTGGGAGGATTGTACAGGACAGCTTGAATCAGCTCGACGACCCCGCTCACATCAGCTGCACCAGTTCAGCCGGTCAGCGACCAGCTCAAATTACCTTAAACCTTCCCACTGATTATACCATGCAGCAGGAATTACCCCACGAGACTGTAATAAATATTAAAAGACCTTCTTGTGTGTGTAGATTACCTGGTGTCCAGGTGCCAGGTGGCTCTGGATTGCGTGGAGAGACTGCAGTCGGCCAGAGATGGCTTTGTATCAGATAACACAGGTGCATGTACACTCACACTGATGAATGCTGGCTGGGTAGGGAAATGAGTAACATGCACTCCAGCAGTGTTGTGAAAGTTACAAGATACACATTGCTTGAAGTAGTTAAAGAACAGTAATCCTACTCTTCCTTTTAGTTGGCTTAATTGAAACTTCAACATCTTTGTGTCATCGTGACAGTCTTATTTTCACCAAGGCTGGATTTATTTGATAAAGTGTAGTACAGTAGTAATGGTGTTACTGTGTTGTTGCTTTTTATTTGAATTATTGTTATATTATTATTTTTGTTATTTATTCTTCTGATAGCAAAGATGAATTTTCTGGATGAATTACGTTTTAAAATTTCTTGAGACATTTGCTAGTTAGGCTGCAGAATAAATCTTGATTCATCCATGGTTACACTAACAGTTGGAACGATTTTCCCGGCACTAAAAAAACAGCTGAGCTACTTTCACACTATTGATAGCTTTTATTACTCCGTCACAGTTCTGCAATGAAAATACATGAGCTTAAATAAAAAGTTCAACTAATTATATTCCTATTATTTAAAAAAGAAAAAAAAAAAACATTTCCAAGAATGATTCACCAGGAATGGATGCAGACTTCATTTCATTGCTTTTGCTGAGTAGAGCTGAGAGGCGCTCACATGATCATGCTTCTCACAGATTTTCCTGTATGTGTGTGATAGATGTGTCTGGACTGGTGCGAGCGGTGACTCAGTTCGCTCACCTGTTGGGCGATGTCATCATGCAAGGTAGTGCCACCTCCCACATGGTGCCAGTGGAGCAAGCTGACGGTGAGCATGAGACGTCAATCTCCCGAAACGTATTCAAAAGAGCTGATATGTTATCGTACCTCTATGTAACCACTTCCTTGAAGCATTCATTGACGCACATACACTTGATCGACCAATCAGCATCCAGAACCAGAACTATCCATTTGATATAGGCAGCATAAATGTCGTTTCTATTCTTAAACTGCTAAATATTTCACAGCAGCGCTATATCCACATATAAAGAGACGTCCAAGACTTTCAGTTCAAGTTGGTTTCCATGCATCATGAAGGTCATTAGTGTCACTGCGGCTCTGTTAATAACTCCGTCGCCGGAGGTCTGGTGGTTTTCGGTAAAGCTGCTTTGAAGGAGCACCAACATAACTCAAAAAGGCTAATGTGTGGTTCCCACGCGCACAAGGATCACGTCACAGAATGTGTGTGTCTGCCCGAGCGTATGTGGAGTGTCTGCAGGTGACAGATGGCTCGTCTGACTGCTCTCTGCTTTCTGTCTTTGCCTTTGTCTGTCTGTGGGCAGCATTGGCAGACAACGTGAAGGCGTGTGGCGCAGAGGCCCTGGCGTTGCTCTGCCAGCTCAAGGAGCAGGAGTCTATAGGGACGGCAGACTGCAGCCGGCTGAGGGCGGCACTGGATACCGTGATGGCTTTGGGTGAGGTGAGTGACCCACTGAGAGACTGTGCTCGTTTTATAGACTGTAGTAATAATAAGATGCTCTCTTCCAATTACATGCTGCTTTATTTATTTATTTATTTTTATTTTATTTTGTTTTTTCACAGAGTCATTTAAATTAAACCAAAACTAGCATGGGATACTTTTTTGATTATTGCATACTGTATGGGATAAACTGTGTGCTAGCCAGTGTTATTTTAGTATTATTATAACATTTATTAATATTTTGAATTTGCTTTGAGTATACTTTTTTTTGTGTGTCGTCCTTGTTACAGTATAATTATACATTTAGTTGCACTTACGCACTTGTCATTATAGATGAAATATGTTGCATATGGTTCCTTTAATGTGTGCATTGTTTGTAAATCACCCACATAATTTCCCCCTTCAATTTGCATTGCATTGTGGGGTGCTGTAGTCTACGGGTGTGCTTTGCATATATATATATATATATATATATATGCATCACATTCTATGTGTATATTATGCATATTATACAAACAAGAAACAGAAATAAATGTAGTATGCTATTATGTTTGCTCTGAGAAGAAGTTGCGTCCTCGGGGTCTTGAACTGCAGCAAGGGGAGCTGGGAGATCTGGTGGAGCAGGAGATGGCAGCCACATCGGCAGCTGTGGAGTCAGCCGCCGCCAGGATTGAGGTATTCAGACGGCTCCCTGCTCTCTCTGTCCTACAGACAGATGCTTAATAAAACATGATCTACTCCTCTGATGTCTTCCCCCTTTGCTCTCAAACAGGAAATGCTCAATAAGTCCAGGGCGGTTGACACTGGAATCAAAATGGAAGTCAATGAAAGGTCAGGCTGACCAAGTCATGTGTTGTTTATATAAATAATGTATTTGTGATTATGGTTACAGCTACAAAACCGGATTTACAAATTGTGTTTGTTTGATGTTCCTCAGTGGATTTCGGTATTCAGTGATCTGAATGTATTCATACTGAGCTTGTTTCACTTGGATGGCGCTGCACGTTTACATGCACCCAGACGCATTAGCAGACCCACCCTGGTGCATACGAAACAGGCCTGCGAGTGTTTAAATGTTGCTCTCTGTCACCCCCTGCAGGATCTTGGCGTCCTGCACCGATCTCATGCAGGCCATCAAAGTGCTGGTGCTGTCGTCCAAAGACCTGCAGAGGGACATCGTGGAGAGCGGCAGGGTGAGTCAATGCAACCAAGACTTTTAGGAAAACGCAAGATTAAAAGGACATAAACGGGTGTTAATGAAGGAGCTGCTGTGTTCACAGGGGGCTGCATCTATGAAGGAGTTCTACGCCAAGAATTCCCGATGGACGGAAGGGCTCATTTCCGCCTCCAAGGCCGTGGGCTGGGGTGCCACCATGTTGGTGTGAGTAGAAAATCTCCACTGGCAACACAGTTTTGATATAAACCAACTCATTATTAAGTAGGCGAAATCCGTATGCAATAAAAGTTACTTGAAATGAAATATAGTACCATCTGAATAGAATAAAACCTTCATGAAAAGATAGTTGAAGCTTCTGGAGAAAATCCCCCCTAGTTAGTGAAGCCGTAAACAAATGAGCGTAGAAGAAAAGATAAGCGTGAGAGTGAAGAGGCCTCAGAACATACACTTTTTATACCCTCCCCAAATCTGATAAGAATAACTTATGTCTGAAGTACGTGATGCTTAGGCGAGCAAAATATTTAAGTTATTTAAGTACAGAGTCTGAGCAGCATGAGCTCTCAATAAGGGCTGGAGGTGTTAGTCTTTCTTTGCAGCTGTTTCCAATCACCCTAAAACTGGTTTTAGGCAGATTTGTCGAACACATTAAACCAAAGTCCCAGTTGTATGGAAGAGCACCCAACTTCCCAGTTCTCCTAAAATTCCTGCTGACATATAGATATGTAATATGCAGGCATACAGGTTATACATTAATATTCCTGTAACACATAACCATAAGACTCACGCATGGAATATAACTCATAATGATACACAAAACCTAGCTCATACCTAGTGTCATCTATACATTAAAGCATAATATATTTATAAATATGCAAATTCATAACTCCTGATCCATCAGTAACAGAAAGCATGTAGGTTTTTATGACCCTTTAAAAACCTTTATTTTTTCATATTTATTATTTATAAATTCTGTATTTTTCCTTTTTATTTAATTACGTTTATATTGATTCTTAAAACTTGAACAGTTGTTACATTTATTAAAATGTTAATAATAATAACAGGGCCATATTAAATCAGTTTTATGTGCATTTCATTTTTATTGATAAATTCTGCTGTAATTTATATATAAAAAAAAATTATGTTTTAACATCAAAATTTAACATCAAAAACTTTTTTGGCCATATGACAAAAAATATTTACAATAACTCTTTTTTTGTGATTCCTTAACAGCTTTAATAAATTGTTTTATTATTATTATTATTATTTTTATAATTATTACTTTTACATTTTACAGTGGAAATAAAAAAGAGCCACTTGTTCACTCTTAAGACGCTTAGAACATGTAGACTTTATATTTCTTTTTGTAATTTAATAATGAAAAGAGGTAACACTTATATGGAACACTTATTCACTATTAACTATGACTTAAATGAATAAATTCATAATTTGCTGCTTATTTATAGTTAATAAGGTAGTTGTTCATTTAGGTATCCTAGGGATGTTGATTAAGGCATTAATATGTGCTTAATTACTATTAATAAACGGCTAATATTCTAGTACAATGCATACTAAGCAATTAAGACACCCTAAAATAAAGTTTTACCTTGAAAGACATTAATTTGAAGATGACAGTTTACATCTCAAACGTAGACTAACCACGTTCCGTACACTTTTCGCTTTTTTCCATACAAAAGCAATCACTCCTCTTTTATTGAAAGCCAGCCAATCAGGTTTGTGTGATCGTTGACTGGGGAAATGCCTATTGGACAGTCCACACTTTGATTGATGTCTTTAGTACCAATAGTTTTTGAGAAAAGAGGAAAAAAGTACCTCCTCCTCAAGTGTACGGAACATGATAAGCTTTATTGATGTTCCGTACAGAGCGCAGAACTCCAAAAAATGGCATTTAATGGGTCAACTGTGAGCTTTAAAACAACATTTCTGTACCACCAGTTAACAGTTATGTCTGGATATTCTATCATTGTGTTTATCTTTAAGTTTTTATCAATATAAACATCACTGCGGGCAGGATGATGGGCAGACGCCGCCTGCTGTATGTCTGAGGCAGAGAGTGGTGCTAAGTGGTCACCGGCCACAATTGAAATTTAAATATTACCATTTCAAAGCATTTTTTCAGCAAAAACTAATTTGTTTAACAATTTGTGATACCATAATATTAGGTTAATAAAAACTGTAATTGTAAATTATTTTCCCTGCTCTAGTTGTCTTCCCCTTTCAAGCGTCAATCTCGCGATTATCTCGCCCACCATCCATATTCAAGCGCTGCGGGCAGACCTAGCAAACTTACTCTAATCTCAAACAATTGGTGTGAGGTTCTCTGTAGTGATTGAATGTGAAAGAGGGAGAAATGAAGATTACACAGATATGTATTTTATGTATGACCTATAAGTCTTTATTTAGCAATCGGCGGTAAAAGGTAATCTGTAGATTTATTTCAAAAGTTGTCCAATTCTGTGAAATTTTACATTATACTCTTAATGATGTTTTATAAACCAATTTCAGAAGGAAGTGCGTTCGAAACTCGGTTCAGCTGCTATCAATCTCCCAATCAGTACCACCTACATCGTAAGCCAATCCAGTCACTAACTCTCCACTATAAATAGTCCAGTTTCCTTCCCTTCCGCATCTCGTTTTGCATTCCCTCCGCCTCCCCTTCTCCGCCGTTCGCTCCTTCCAGGGGGCAAGCAGGGTTCGAGCCGGACTCCGAGTCACGCCCTCGTTAGGGCTCTCGTTACTAGGGCTCTTGTTACTAGGGCTCAAGGTTCACCGGACTCTCGGCTCGCCCCCGGCAGCACGCCAAACATATTATATTGAGGAAGCGCAAACTCGTGAAATTCCATTTTAACGACTGGATTTTGGAAGTCTTGAGTCTCTGTTTTCTACATTGCATAAATCATTGGGCCCGCTATGGTGTGAATTAACTATCACCATTGTGCTACCCCCAATAAAGTGTTTTTTTCGTTTCTTCCTCCAGTGATGCAGCTGATCAGGTTGTGCAAGGCAAGGGCAAGTTTGAGGAGCTGATGGTGTGTTCGCATGAGATCGCCGCCAGCACGGCTCAGCTGGTCGCAGCTTCTAAGGTACAACAACAAATTGCCAGCAAAGTTTGCACTTGAATGAACTTTATAATGACGGTAATCTATTTGATCTCTTTAGGTCAAAGCAGACAAAGACAGTCCAAACCTTTCTCGTCTCCGGCAGGCCTCTAAAGGGGTCACCCAGGCCACAGCAGGGGTCGTGGCATCAACAAAGTCCGGCAAGTCTCAGATCGAAGACACAGGTGAGGTTTTGTTGCACACATACAGCACATATTCCTCCCGACACCCCTTTATCAGACCTGTTTAGCTGTGCTGCTCATTTGGGAAATTTAAGGTTTGAATCTGGCTTGAAATGCTTCCCCCACAACCTCCATTTTTCCATTATTCGTTAAATAAGAGCCAGATGAAAGTAGTAACGGTGGCAACAGCAGCCTCATGACCTCCACAGTCTCATTGCCCCATTTCACATTTAACTATAGCTGTTAAAACTGGTTTACGGTGCCCTCCAGAGATACAGGAATGAGCTGGTCTACACAGTCATCTGTACTCCACACAAGCTCTTGTGCTGACACTCTTCTCTGGAGGCAGAGGCATTTAAACAACACTGACCAGTCACATGGAGTCAGTGACATTGTGTTTCCTTTTATATTCAGACCAGCATTGGATATGGTGTATGCTTTATAACAGTGTATGCTGTATAACAGACAGTACAGCCGCTTTTGATTCATGTCTATATAAATACACACAAGTACAGTATACAATTTTTAAATATTTACATGTAAATATTTTTATTCATTTAATTTATATTATATAAATATATTTTATATAAAAATATTCTTAAATGTATGCATGCATTATTATATATATGATAAATTTACATATTACAGAAATATATATAATGTTAGCAAAAACTATTAGTTTGGATGTAGTTAATAATTTGACAGCACAAATAAAAAGTAAAAACTGACTAAATTAAGTGCAATAAATCTATGATCACTATTTATATTTATTTTTTTATAGTTAAATAAAATGTGTCTCGTAGCCTGGGAAAATCTTATTTTGTTTCTAAAAAATTGAAAAGAAAAATTTTAATTTTAAAAATAATTTTATTGGACAAAAAACACCTGCAAACAGTAAAATCAACATAATTGTCTGAAAGCTGCACAGTTTGATAAGTAAAGCTGAATTCTCTTTGTTTCAGAAACTATGGACTTTTCCGCAATGACACTCACTCAGATCAAGAGGCAGGAGATGGACGCACAGGTGAGAGTGTGTTTCCCGTGTCTTTATGCAAGTATGTGAACAAATCTGATCGTGTAACATGTCTCAGGTGCTGGTTCTGGAGCTGGAGACTCGGCTGCAGAAAGAGCGTGAGCGACTGGGTGAACTGAGAAAGAAGCATTACGAGCTCGCTGGCGTCGCAGAGGGCTGGGGAGGAGAGGAAGAGGGTAAGAGCCCTAGTGAAACCACGCACATACAATACAATAAGCCAAAACTGCTTCCTCCTCAAACATTTTCCATTCTTTTTGTGTTTGTCCACAGGAACGGGTTGAGACTCGTTGCGTTCTGCGCAGGAGACCTACAGACGGGCCGCTTGACGTCTTTATATACACACACTATCTTTCCCTTCTCCCTTTTTACTGTACTTTTTAACTCTTTGATTTCTTTATTGTACATTTAAAGCCAAATAAAAGGTGCTTTGTTTTCTAACCTGCTCCCTCCTCCTCTGCCCGTGGAGTTTGGAGACGTGAGGAGTGTGACGATATTGCGTGATGAAGCGGGAAGGGAGAGGAAGAAGGTGGATAGCACACCACCACCTAGTGGACAGAGAGGAAAGTGCAGGCTCGCTGAACTGTCTGAGTATTTCATGTCTTCTTCCTCCTTTATACGGAACAGAGAATCTTCCCCTCATAGAACCATCCCGTCTTCCCGTGAAACATCCCATGACGCATTGCACAAGGGTGAGTCACCCCCGTTTTGCAGGAAATGACACTGTGCTGTGATTCTTCCGGACTCAACTTTTACAAACAGCAGCAGTTAAAGGCATTCCTTAAGGATCGCCCTCGTCTGGGTCCGTCCTTCCCTTAGTCCCCTAGCAGTGGTCACTGGACTAAAAAGAGTAAGAGATGATGACCTACTGCGGACTAACACCTGAAAACACTAGCAAACTCAACCGAGTATTTTTTTAATGTCAAGCTTTCCTTTGATTATGTTCCCAAGGCATTAATTTTATAGGAAAACTCTTAATAGATTGAATCCACTGGCTTTTTACTGTTCCACCGTGTTGACTTATAGGGACAAACTGCGAAGTAGCTCATGTAACGTATGATATTATCCTGATGCGTTTCACCAGTTTCAAGTCCATGACTGAATATGAACTGACTGTTTTTGTGAGACCTCGCATTTAGGGCGCATCGTTTTTTTTTTTTTTTTTAATTGTTTCTTCGGCACAGATAGATATGGCACCATATTGTATTAGTAACGGTCCCGTGCGCTGTTAATAAGACCATATCTGTTCGTTCCTGTTATCTTCTTCCAGCTCCACATACGCGCACCCCTTCACACTGAGGCGAGGAGAGACGCCCGTGCCTTCCAAAAGGGAAAAAGGGTCACATTCCCTCACAAAGACCTTTAAAAATCGTGATCTGAGTAGCATTAGGACAGTGTTTTAAAATTGTAGTTTGGTGTTGCGAACCGAGATCATGAAATCTGTAGATTGTGGTGTGAGAACAGAGCCATCACATCCCTGTGTTCAACTCTGGTGTGTTTTGTTTGGAATTTTAAGCTTCCCTTTTTTTAAATGGATAGGTGAAGGAAAAAGAAATGGTACGGAGCTCCTAAGGGGACGCGGTGATGGAAAAAATATGAGATTGGATTGGAGAAAAGAGATATTTAAGATTGGTTCTCTCGTAAAAAGAGTCGAATTCTTTCAGCTCACTCAAACAAGCACAAAAATATAGTTTTTCCTTCCGCCAAATATATTATCACAACAAATATAAAAGTTTCTCTGGGAAACACGAATGTTTTGCGAGGGAATGCAAAGCTTCTCAAGGGATTCAAAAAGTTTTGAGGAAGGGAAAAAAAAAAAATGCTTTCATCTTTTTTTCCGTCACTTTCTCTTTTTAGGAGCTCTGTAAAATTCATTTGAAATAATTTTGCTTAAAAAAAATTAAGTCTCTTTCAGTATTGTATATATTTCTCATTATATTCAGTACAAATACAGTATTACCATGATGTATAGCTACTTAAAAGTGTACTTTACGATTTAAATTCTAGTTTTATTTATAGTCATTCGCATTATTTTAATGGAGAATTGTTTAACGGGCTTAATTTTCTTTACGCAAAATATAACTTTTTTTTTTCTAACTGTTTTCATGAGATTCACACAAGATGGAGATGCATGAAGAATGTTTTGGGTTCAGAAGGTCTGTCCACTTCTGTCACAGCAATGTAGACCACATAGCCTTGTAGACCACCACTGTCTGCCAGCAGCACAGCTTTCACCAGGGCTCACAGACTTGCAGTCTTGTAGTCATCTACAAACCAGGGTTACCTCAACTTCTCCACAAACTACCAGTCAGTAACTACAAAGAGAAAATGATTCCTGTAGACTCGATATGAACATGCGTTGGCTAAACCATGAGTGCTTGTGTGTGCGTGTGTTCTTTAATACTAACGTTAATATAATGTGTGTTTGGGTTGGGGCTGGGCGATATATATCGAACGATACATTAAGCGCGTCTCGTCAATAAAGCCGGTTCTTTGATTAGCGTTAAATCCCCGTCACCTGTTTTCAAAAGGAACGCCAGCTTATAAACAAAGCCGTAGATCACTGAGAAGCTACGCCATTGAATAACCCGCGAAACTTAACGCGCAGCTACTCAGTGAACTACGGCTCTGTTCATAAGCTGGAACACAGGTGACGGAGATTTAACGCTAATCAAAGAACCGGCTTTATTGACGAGATGCGCATAATGTATCGTACGATATCGCCCAGCCCTAGTTTGGCTGGCTGCTGTGTGACTGAGAAATGATATATACTGTATATCCCTTATGTTGTTATGTCTTAATACCCCCATATTGTTTCACATGTTGCACTGCTTTGGCTGTTATGTTAAGTTGCGACACTGGGTATTTAATTTCCGTTTTATTTTGGAGTGTCATCATCTCCTCTGGTAATGGTTTATTTCACTGTTTAGATTCGGTTGTCTTGTCTTACCAGCTCAGCCAGCCTCTAAACTGCCTCTCACTTTTGTTAATGGAGAAAAAAAAAACAAGACCGCTCAGTAACTCAATAGTATTTTGGAGAATATCTTTGTATGATATATACTAAAACTATGTGTGTGTGTGTGTGTGGGTTTGTTTTATTTTTCAGTTTTTAAATAAATATTTCACTCATTGATATAATCACTGTTTTGTCTTTATTCCGCTCGTGTTACATCATCATAATTGATATTACAGTCACTGTTGAGGTATTTGGAGGACAGAGGGGAAGGATATTGACGTAACTTGTGTAATTATTCAGATTAAGCAACCAGTGAGTTATTCAGTTATTAAAAGGATTTGTTCAAGCAATATAAAACAATGACTGAATCTGTTGACATGCTGGAGATCATCCCACCAGGTGTCATTAAATATTACAGCATGAGTTCATTCAGGTCAGAGAGGCTCATCTTTTGTTTGTCTGTAGTCTGAAGCTACCTTCTAACACTTTGTTTGGCTCTGGATTTACAGTTTCCAAAAAAATCATAGCAGCAGTTAAAAACACACAGAACAAAAGTAAATACAAATGTAATTTGTATAACACATTTCTAGCTACTTTCCAACATATGCATTAGGTTATATGAAGGCGTTTTTAAAAAGTACATCTGTGTTTCTCACGTAACCCCTAAATGGTACATGTTAGTAATTAAAAAAAAAATACTTTTGAAGGTTTATTATTATTTTGTTTAATGACTACATGAATGAATAGAAGCAGGACTGTGAGCCCAATATTTAATAAGTTAGAATATGTCACATTTATGACATATGATTTATTAAATTAAATTCCTTGTACGTTTGGAGAATATGTTGGCATTTGGCACGTTCACAAATGGAGGAAAAAAATCAGCATATCTGGGGGCCTGTTCCATAAAACAAGTTTACCAAATAAGCCAGGCTTATGGCAGATAGTCTGATTTATTTTAATAGAAATTAACTGCCAATAAATCAGACTAACCAAAATAAGCCTGGCTTATACTCTAATCTTGGTTTATGGAACAGGCCCCTGGTTAGGTATGTTTTGCTGGTTACCAGCAAAGGACGAGCATAAACCAGCGTCCCAGCTTCAAAACCTAACCAGCACATGCTGGGTTTTTTTTTTCGGAGAGTCCTGAGTTCATTATCGAACCCCAACCTTCTGCAAGGCTCCTGCTCACCGTCAGAGCTGCACATTTAGGCAGACCTCCGGTCACAGTCGAACCCCAAACTTCCAGTCAGATTCCAGATGGGCACGGTTGGACCACTGTGGGTAACTTATACTAGCCAGCCATCATCTTCCATAGATAAACTGACTGCAGCTTAGAAAATACGTTTGAGTGTCATGAACTGCTCCTGCAAGCGTCCTGCTAGTGCCTCATGCAGACTGATATAGACACTATAAGTCCTTACACAATCTAACATGTGTTTAAATTGAACTGGAAATTAGGTGCTGGGCGTCCGGCCAGAGGA
>JAUMHQ010000075.1:3235121-3254951 GCA_032361165.1 Enteromius paludinosus | reverse complement strand
GGACCTGGCACAACTAGTTCTGGAGATATTTCAGTCTGAACATGGTCACTCAGACTGTGAGGCCAAAACAAACTTTTATTTTACAGATTCTTTGTGAAAAAAGTCTGCACAGTAGAGATCAGAAATTGTGTATATGATCTATTGGGCATATTACCCATCACATAGATTTTTTGAGACAAATCTGAGGGGGTCGGGTGGGAACCATTTGATGATTCCAGCTGGAATAACCCAAATACCAGCATTAAAGGAATAATTTTCCCATAAATGAAAATAAATTTGTTAGAATTGATTAATTCTCATGTCATTATAAACACATATGCTGTTATTTTTTCATGGAACAACATTATTTTTAAAGAATTTTACATAGCTCCTTCCTTTCAAACTGCTTCGACAAGTTAGTCCTTTACTCTTTTTTTAAGGGTGGTCATAGCTTTTTTTCTATCAGTTACATAAAAAAAGTTTATATTATATACTATTATATTTTGAATCCTAAATGTAATACTGATTACTGAGCCCTTGCCTTGGTTGCCATGCCTGCAGTTTTACCATGGGATAGGGCTATTTTTACACCGTTGCCTCGAATCGTTATTTAGTCCACCTTAAAGCGACCTCTCTCCCACCACCCGGAAAGCTATTTCGACAGAGGACTAAAAAAGAAACATTGTTTGCCTTTCACTTACAAATTAAGTGTTTACTATTGTCCTTTTGCATTGTTGACACACTCTTTTCCTATTTGATACTTTAAAGCTCCTTTCACACAATCTGTATTAGTAAAAGTGCTATCATCAGGTCTGTCATTATGGGTGGGCCTATACCAGTAGACGAGATTAACTGTCAACCAGTAGAGATTACATGCTCACGTGACACCGCTTTGCTACATGGTCATTAAAACGTATGGCGAGTAACTTTGTATTGTAACTTTAATTAGAAAAAATATATATTTATTTTATACAATGAGGAATATGCCGTGTTTTTAAAGGGGGGGTACCTTTAATTTTGTTAATTTACCCCTTAATGTCTGATGCATTCGTTCTGAAAGAGGGGGATGTAGCACTCATCACTTCAAGGCCTGAGCAACACAAGGACCTTCCTTATGTAACCGAAGCAGCACTGATGGGTTATAACAGCAGCAACAGAAAAGAGGGGAAAATGTGCTGTGTGTCCTTGTGCTACATCCTTTACTCTCTGTCCAGCCCCTGGCGTCTTATCTAACGGCCTTTTTGGCGATGCATTAACTGTAATTACTTTGAGACAAGGATTTCTAGTCTGCATTTCTGACATGATTTTTGCAAACCCTCCCCTCCATAACCATACTTTAATAATTTTGGGAAATAGTGTAATACGATGTTACGTCTCAGCAAAATGATTACACAGCCCGCATGTAATTTCCTGAGTGGGTAATGAAATGTTCTGCTTTTTGTGAATTTGCAGTCATAAATGAAGTTTTTAATGCACAGTGTCACAGTAGAATACCATAGCTTAAGACCTGCAGGAAATACTATTGTAAAACGTAATCTTGGCAGACTGGATTGAATTTGACAGCGTTTCAGAAATTACTTGTCAGCATTTAAGCGCTGTAAAAACGAGAGGGCTTGTTGAATATAAAACAGTAATCAATTCTTATTATTGTTTTATGTAATAACTCTCTGTTTGAGTGCTGTGCTGTACCAAAGCTCATGTACTGACAGTATGTGAGGCTGGATATCAGCCACACTGCACTACTGGCACTGTGTTTTCTCATGGCAGCCCAAGCATGCTTTCAAATCTGACCCCTGACAACAGATCTATAAACAACATTTAATACGAATTTCTGAGCCTAATACAACATACCAGAGCGAATTCTCACAAAAAAATGTTAAGACTTGTTGAAATGTGATGATCACAACTTCACAGGTTGATAACTAAACACACTGCTCAATGCAATAACTGACAGTCATCAAAGTAATACAAACTCAAACCCATCAGTGCTGTCTAGTTAGAAAAACAGTTTTGAATATAATAACTGTCAAAAAGTGCACGAAAAGTCCAAAGTCTGTGTTGTGTGTGGTAATGAAATGTAGTGTTATTTTCATGTCAATTATACTAAATATTAGATATTTAAATATTTTATAACATTCCATCAAGAATTCTAAATACCAGATATTCTGGTTATTCTACTCCATTAAATAATCAATTCTGTGCATGCTGATTGTTCCATTGACATATTTTACTGTTATTATGCTATTTTTATATGTATATATATATGTATATATTATATATATATATATAAATAAATATAAATGTTTATCTCCTGGAGAACTCAGACATGACGCAGACTAAATAAAGTGCACACTAATGCACTATTTCTTAATGCAGAAATATCTTAATTTATAACCGATAGCACTTACATGTCACGCAGACACAACAGTTAAGGAGATCACTGTCAGAGATTATACATGTGCCATTGTTGCTGCAGTGATGCTGATGCTGCTGTTGGATGTAATAGTGGAGGTGTTAGATAAACAATCATCAGCAGCACCACTGCGGACCCGCAGCACATCACATCACACCATCCAGCATCTCCAGCACAACTATAATGCAAAACTGTCCAGGATCAGTTGACATTATTTACATGCGGCAGATGACTATACAAAACTTTCACATTTAACCGTTCGTTAAAATGTCAAGCATTTACCTTTGAAAAGAAGAAATCGAGGTTGTGAGAGAGTGGCACGTGCTCCTCTTCCGCGAAAGTAAATCGGGAGTCACAGCAAACTTTGCGCGTGCATTCCTATCACGACAAAATCCTTATCTCGCTCCTCTCGCGGTCAGTGTGGACGTGGTGCATGTAAACCAAGTTTAGTCTGGGCACGATCACGCTTTACATCACCTACAACGCGAGTGACAATCGCTTCCACCAATCACTGAGGCGCAGAGGCATAGCAACACTACGCTGATTGGACAGAGCGTGAAATAAATCAACCAATCATTATTTAGGCTTGTATCTACCTGCAGCGCTAAGAGAGTTTAGGCAGAACTTATCGTAAAAATAGAATTTGTTCGTTTAGTGTATGTTTTACTCCGGCGTTGAAGGGACAAGCTACTTCATCGTGTTCATTCTGAGATAAAAATCGTTTTAAGGTGCTGCCGAAATCAACGTTATGTAAGTATATTCTTCATTTGCAACTTTTTTAAATAGTACTTCCAACACTAAACTCATTAGGAAATAGAGGAGGGCATATACAATATAATCTATGACAAGTTAGTCAAATACACGGTTTAAGACGTTTTCATGTTGCATATATATATATATATATTATATATGTCATGTCGCAATATGTGTAAAGTGATATGATGCTTTCACAAACAGTGCTTATTTAATAAGTGTTTGGTTAGTTGAGCAAGTTTTAGTTTTTAACTAAGAGCGCCCCCTCCTGGCCAAAATGTTTTTTATTCCAGTTATGGTGGAATAATAAGTAACAACACATTTGTATTCATTGTTTAATGTGTACGCATTAAAATAGTGACAATTTGTACAGTTTAATGGGTGTAGGTAATTTCTCTGAAAGCCCATAAAAACACTAAGTCAAGACACAGTCTGTTTAAATTCATTTATTAAAATATATTTAATGGCAGTATACTCACAAATCCAAACAGAACTGTGCTTCTGATACCAAATATTCTCTACAATAACTAATGTTTTAATCACAGTACTATCAATTACAAGTAAAACAGTGCACTGAATTCATACACAAACAATGAAAGTGGCTTGTGAACCAGAAAATGAAGCACAACACAAAGCTAAGAGTTACTGTTTTTGTATACACTTCACAAAAGAGGGAAACATTTGAACTCCACGAATGGTTGATTATCTAAAAGTCTTTAAGATTTGTTCATTTCAGGAGTGAGTTACTGTCCGTTTTTCCTTAAAAGAGTGAGAAAATGTTTATGTTTACCGTCCCCTTTCAATACAGCAAAACCACCAGCATTGTAAAACCTTTTCCTGCCCTAGTAAAAGTACATTCAAATGTCACATGAACACTATACACTACACTTGTTTGTGACCCATGTTACACTCCAACCCAACTTCTTTCATCAGTGTATAATATACACAAGCAGTCAAAAGCTTGGACACGCTTGACTGACATTGTTTTTCCTGATCACAAAAACGTTTGACCTAAAGGCTACTGCTTAAATAAATAACAATGCTTTCAAAGATGAATATTGAGTTTCCCTATGCATGAAATTGTACCTATTATTTATTGTGTTATTAGTCGTAGTAGTAGTATAAGTTGGAGTAGATGTTAAATGTAAGCAGTAAAACGTTTTGAAGCAGCTCAAATATGAATTTTCACTTGTATAAATGCTTTAATGGTACATAATTACCATACTTTCTTTAATATTATAACATTGTAATGTTGATACCGTACAGTAGCAGTGAAGATTGAGTTGGTGTGTCAAAACTTCTGACTGGTCATATTAAACAACACTTAACACTTCAAGCAATAATTTTCAGCTTTGAAACTGACAGTCTCTTACTGTCAAAAGAAACGATTTCACAAAAACAAAATATACACATTAAACATGAAAACATCTAATGCCTTCTGATTATTGGTCTCTCAACAATCCCATAGTAGACCCCTGAAGAACTTAAGTAGCTTCGGTCTCGTCATTTAGACAATTAACTCCTTAGTGAGTTCAACGTTATTGCAAAAACTGGTGCACATCAGGTGCCTGCGGAATTTCCATCCTCACACTGTAATAACAATGATAGTACCTATACAGAAAACTTCACACCATCCCAAGACGACTGACATCATAACCTCAGCCCTCAACCCTCCTGCTTTTTATGGATAACGTGTATTGCTATGACCTGTTTGGTTTAAAATGGCTGATTTGAGATAAATGCAGAACTGATAGCTGCCACTTCTACACTCATAGACATGAACAACAAAGGATGTTGGGTAATTAAAAGGCCTGTTTAGAGGCGAAAGATCAGTGGAAAAACATATTGATCGTTTACTTTGGCCGACAAGTCTTATTTAAGAGTTTTTCTCCATGAACTCCTTTAGCTTAGTGGGATAGTCTGTCATAATCCCTGTAGCCCCGAGGTCAAAGGCACGTTTAAAGTCCTCCTCGTCGTTCAACACCCAGACATACACCTGCAGTTGGAAAGGGGAAAAAAAACAAAGAGCAGTGGAAAAGTCCCATGATGACGTTCCAGTCAAGAGCGAAATTCCATTCAAAGCTCCTGCCATCTGCTCATGCACATCACAGCACTCAAAGCAATGCTTAAGCATAAAGTACAAGTGGTCTATGACCTAAATCTCATTTGGAGATTAGCACTCACCTGTATTCCTCTGCTCGTCAGATGATCGAATAAAGCTTTTCTCATGAGGAGCCTAGAAATACATTCATATGTAATTCTAGTGCATTTACGACTATAGCTAGCATTAGAATAACAACAGCTAAGCGTACGCTTTTCTTTATGCTTATGATTACTTTCATCGTTAAGACCAGAATGTGTAAAAATTCTAAAGGAGGCAGTTAACTACCTTCCCATAAGAACTACATAAACCGTGTTAAGTAAATATTTATGTAAAAGGTTTATTAAGGCCAGAGTGCACATAAACTCACGTGTCTGCAAGCCATGTTATGAAACGCTGACTCCGTGTCAGACGCTCAGGATCTTTGAGTCTGCGAGAAACCAAATCTTTATCACTTCTCACATTTCCGACCAAAACGTTTTGTGAGCATACAAAGTTCATCTGCTGAGTCTGAATGTACAAAGGACCAAATCTAAAGATTTTTTTTTTAAATACTAGAAGAACTAGCATGTCCAGTAAACGGGTTTGAATACTTTACTAATATTCATGAGTGCAAATCTTAATGTTATAGCTTGAAGCTTATAATGATATTCTGGGGAACTGTGTGCATCAGTCAATTGACTGATTGAGTCAGTGTGGTAGAACTTAACTGGACTGCAACTACCCAGCTGGACTCCTCTGTTGTGACTTTAAATGCAGATCTTGAGCCAAAACCTCATGACTAAATACCAATGACTTGTAAATACACTATATGGACTATCACTATATGAAAAGTATTGGTACACCCCATTCTTTAGAACAGAAAAATGCACTTCCAGAACAGTGGCAATAAAGATGGAAACAATTAATGTATTTAAAAATTGTATTTCCACCTTTGTTGCAACAGTGTTGAAAGTGCCTTAAATGAAGAGTCACTGGCAGAGCCATCGCAAGTGGTTTGGATTCAAGGGGCCCTGGGGAACAAGAGGGTGTCCCAATACTTTAGGCAATATAGTTTATGTACGGCTAAAATGCATATGTTGCTCACTTGGAAATGATTGAAGGCATGGGAATCTCTAGGAATTGTTCCTTAAGCGGGACGAAGGGTAGGAGGCCCGTGTAGAAAAGACCGAGTAACACCAGCACTCTGGGCAAACTGAACAAGACTGGGATTTGTGGGTTCTACAAAACAATTAGAAAAAAAACATCAGATTAACAACTTAATTATCTCAGAATTACGAGATAATTTTTCATGAAAAAAAAAAAAATTCTGTTTTTCTGAATTAATGAGATCCCTCTTAATTATGAGATAATTAAGTCATTAATTCAGAAAAACAGAGCAAAAAAATTTTTTTCATGAAAAATGTATCTTGTAATTCGGAGATAATTAAGTCATTAATTCAGAAAAACCGAGCAAAAAATTTTTTTCATGAAAATGTATCTCGTAATTCTGAGATAATTAAGTCGTTAATTCAGAAAAACAGCAGATATTTTTTCCTCAAGTGAATGCAATACGCTTCCGTAGATGTTGACATTTTGCATAATTTATTTTTTAGTTATGTTGTTAACTAATAACCAGTGTATTACCTCTTTGTAACATTTCTTAACAATTTCGTTGCTTGAGTTTCCCCAGACTGTCAGATGCTCCCTGTTGTATCGGACAACCAGCTCAGACACCTGACAGGAAAAAGAAAAGTAAAACTCCGTGGCAGAGGATTCAAGGAAATGAAATGAGCGGGACAGCAGGGGCCCACAAACCTTCTGAATGAGAGTGTTGTTGTTGACCTTGATGTCGATGTTTACAGGGGTGTTTGGGAAAGCTTCAAACACGTCTCTCAGCAGAGGGATGCGTTTGTCATCTCCTCCTTCACAGTAGCACTCTGAAACACATCAGGAATAATGTAATAGTTGGACATCTGAAACATTTAAACAGTGGCTGGAAAACCAAGACCACGTGTGCATCTGTTTTGGATTTCAATAGAAAAGGATGTAAAAAGATGAACTGAAATTTTATTGAAAATATGATTTCATAATAGAAGTGCTATAATGCAAAGGAGTTCACATGATCAGCGTTGCAAATGTACTTCAATTTGATTTTTGACTAAGAAATGGATCAGAAAAGGTTTTTCTTATTCATTTTGACATTTACATATAACTTTGTTTCCAGGATTAAAACATTATGCATTTTTTTTAATAAAAATTGTTGAGTATATATTTTTTTTTAAAGAAAAGACTATTTCAGTCTTTTACCTCAAATTCGATGAATAATTCAATTTATTTCTTTGTATTTATTAAAATTTTACTACCTTTCTAAGCAAGAATATTTGTTTGATTTTCTGAAAAAGGTGGCCAATAAAATAATTGTTGTACTTCACTGTAGAATATTAGTAGCACTACAGACACTGGGAATCTGCTTGATTATACAGTACTTTAAATCAGATGTGTTAAACACTACCTGGACTGAACACTCACCTCGTTTGAAAGACACCCCAAGCTTACAAAGGTAAGGTGGAAGATCCTGAGAAGACAAACACGCACAAGCACTTTCAGAATACAGCATATATTTACATACTGACAGAGTTTAAGGCCTATGGATATGGAGTGCGATTTTGAATACAGGATGTTTGAAGTTTCTCTACTCACAGCATAAGCCACATCTGAAATGTATGCATTAATTCCAGTCGAGCGCTTCAGGTTGGAATCGTGCAACACCACCACCTGCTCATCCTTGGTCAGGTGACAGTCCAGCTCCAACATGTCAGTGCCCAGCTGAACAGCACTAACGAGGAAGGAAATGAACAACAGATGAGGTAAAGAAGCATCGAAACCAATGGTTCTACTATCAACTAAGGCTTAGGATGCTTTTTGGGATCCTCATAAAAAATTAAATTTTGCTATCAACTGGTAATGTATCTTAGATGAATGATGAACAAAACACTTCAGATGCTTCTGAATTCTTCAAGATCAAGTAGATTCCCCCGGGTTTCACAGACAAAGCTTAAGCCTAGTCCAAGATTCAAATGTACGTCTGAGCTTTTTCAAATGAAAGAAAGATATGCTGACTGATCTTAAAACATGTCCGTGCCTTTGTTTAGTGTCAAGGTAATACTTTTTTCTAACCATGTTTCTAAAAATTACTTAAGTGTCCTAATTAAACCTTGGATTAATCCTGCTTTAGTCTAAGTCAGGGGTCATCAAACTCGGTCCTGGAGGGCCGGTGTCCTGCAGAGTTTAGCTCCAACCCTAATCAAACACACCTGAAGCAGCTAATCAAGGTCTTATTAGGTATACTCTACTTCCAGGCAGGTATGTTGAGGAAAGTTGGAGCAAAACTCCGCAGGACACCGGCCCTCCAGGACCGAGTTTGATGACCCCTGGTCTAAGTCCTGTCTGAAACCGGGCCTTTAGGTTTTAGTACAGTCATACTCATCGGTGCAGATTTAAAAACTCACTGCCTGAAGGCTGCCATCGTGTTCTCCAAGTTCTCACCAGCTCCTGCAGATAAAGAAATAACAATAGTAGCAGTGCTTGGCATTTGCTTTTGTCAGTCAACTAATTACTTAAAGTGATGTTGTATTTAGTTTCTGCACTATTCCTGAGTTCACAGTCCGCACTCCAGTGTGTAGTCAATAAAGTCAATGATGAACCCTCTGAACCAACACTGGCCCAACAGGAAGGTATTATGATGTATGATATAAAGATAAAAAAACTGACTTTCCATTCCATAGAAGACAAAATGTTCCAAGGGCATGACTTAAGGGCTTTAGTCAGCAATGTTACGAATGTAACCCTGTGAGATTCATTCATTGACTATGTCTCAAGCCTAGTGAGCTTCCTACCTAGTCAACATTTTGTACATCACTGTTCACTGGGTTTTTATTGGAGTGAGTTACAAGGAAAAACAGTGATTGAATAAACGACGAAAAGCCTCGGAGAGCTGTAGACTTGCTAAAGTAGCGTTTGTCAGTCACTCACCGCCGCGGTGTGAGATGTGTTTGCTCCGGAAGGCTTCTTTCTTTCGCCGATGCAGCAGAGACGGACACTTGAGCAGTAACGTCGAAGTGAGCACATATCCGGTAACCGTGGATAAAACATAAACCGCGGCGCTCATTTTCACTTTTATCAGTCGGGCAGTCCTGTAAAGCCACTTATATAACTACAATTCATTGAAAAGTGACGCGAAAAGCGACAGTCTCTTCAGAAGTCAACGCACCGGCCGGTATCATTCAGCACCACTGGCCAGCCACCGCTGCCGCGCTTTAACAGCGATCAGAAGAAAGACGAGTGAAGCTTTGAGGAAGACCATGTAGTGTCAGTCAGAATGGATCCTTCTTTATTTGCACCGTCATGCATGTCTCTGTCAACCCACCCATGGGTTTGCAGTTCAATGTTTCTTGACAGGCCACCCCCCTGCGCAGTTTACATATTGCTCGGGTCAGTCATAATACTACAGTCGCATGAACGCGCATGCGCACTACAAGCGTCTGATGACGCGAGTGAACGCGAGAGGATGCTCATGGACAAATAAATGAATTTGTGTCAGATCCATTCCGCTTTAAACAAAAAATTCAAACCGTTTTCCTTACAACAAAGGGTAAGTGAAGCTAAATTAAAGGGATAGTTCACCCAAAAATGAAATATTCGGGCCTTATTAAGGTTCTTCTGACACTCAAGTTGTTCCAAGCGTGGTCCTTTATTCTGTTTAACTCAAAAGAAGATATTTGTAAGCAAAGAGTTGATGGTAGCAATTGACTTATGAACCATTATGAAAATATGGGGAAAATATAATATGGAAGAGTCAATGGCTACGTCTACTGTTTGCTTAAAAACAATCTTCAAAATGTATTTTGCCTTCAACCGGAAACCCATTCAGAACATCTTTAGGGAGAGTGAATTATTTTTTATTTTTATTTTTTTTATTATTGGTGATTTAAAAAAATATGTTTTTAATCTTCTTTACATGCCCAAATAAAGTACCCTTATTTGTGTGATTTTGTAATTTTAATTAAATAGGCTATAAAACATCAGAAATGCCAGTAAATGTAATAAAATGTGTAAAAACTAGTTAGTTTTTGTTATATATTTGATCATTTTATGAGACATATCTAATAGTTTTCTCATGGTGTTTTAAAAGCTAAATCAATAAATGGCACTCCAAATTAAATGAAACGAGTTAAAGGTAAGAATTCTCTATATTTCACTTGAACGCTACTATGATGTAAGGTGACAGGTGTTATCTCTCGACTAAAGTTCAAGATCTCATTGTTTCAGCCGTTCAAGTGTTCTTTCACATCAATGGGATTTATGAAGGATTATTGGATTATGCAACCAAGGCATGAGACTTGACTCTGCTCTCTAAAGTAATAACCTATTTAGATACACAGTATAATTTCAGCAATTTTATGTAGCTCTAAATATGTAGCTCTTCTTACATATTACAAACAACTGATCCAAGTGTGTCAAAGGTCAGTCGGTCTGGTCTGTCAAAGTTCACTACAAAGTTCAAGCCTATATTGCAATCGCTAAGAAATCAGATATACGACAAAGATTGTCCAGTGCAATGCTTCTAAACTGAAGCTCTCTTTAAATACAGCATAGAAATCAGTTTTTAAAACATTGCTGTGTTTCCACCACAGCTGTGTTTTTTTTTACTGAATTTGTCTTGTAATCCAAGAAAGAGAAACCTGGTTAGAAGAACTGGAACTGATAAAGTTATAGATGTCGACAGCACTTGCAAAAACCCTTGAAGAATGGAAGTGTCAGGAGAAAGAACTGCAGCAGCTTCAGGTAAATGATTCTTTTGAATTTGTTCCGAGTGTCCATATAATAGATCTTCACGAAATAAAGTATTTCTGTGTCCAGGAGACCCATCGGCGTTACCTGCAGAAGCTAGAGGAAGTCTCCAAACTACAAAAAAACTTTGCTGCCTCCATTGCTCAACAGAAAAAGAGTTTAAAAGAGAATTTAAAGGCTTTGACTAAGTAAATAAAAAGTTAAAAAAATTTTTTCATTCTGAAGCTTTTTTGAATATGATTCTTGCCTGCTAATGTGCAGTTCCTGTTCCCAATCAAAGGATTAATAAAGGACTGACAGAGGAGGAGAAAAATGAGGCCAAAGATCACATCCGAAATATCCAGAGCCTAATCTTTCAAATGGAAGCATTTCTTCCTAAAAAAAATGGGTAATGAAAGATTATGCAAATGAAAGGTTGTTTTATATAAGCTTTGTTATCAGAAGCTGTAGATACTGTACATATGATTTGTTATTTTTGCTTGTGTTTTTAAGGATTTATCTCAACCTTGTCCTTGGGAGTGTGAATGTCAACCTTCTAAGCAAAGAGGCCAAGTAAGCACCAAAAAGAGATAATATTTTTAATATATTTCAAATGTACTTTAAAACCGAATATCAATAGATTTGTAACTTTTTTTTCATAAGAAAGGTTTGTGAAAGGTGCATATTTTGGTTCAGATTTGGTCCCAAATAACAGGTTGGCATGCATGCAAGGTCAAAAAACACTTTTATTTTCTTATAAAAGCAGCACCTAGTGGCAAAGAATGAATTTGCATTTTTGTTTTGACCAACACGAAAAGAGCAACAAGTGAACGCTTGGGACTCATTTTAAAAAACAACTCGTTTCAATGATTCAGAGTCGACTTATTCTTTTTAGGAGACAATATCTTTATACACGGTGCATTTCAGATTTAAAACTTTGCAGGATGTTAGCATTCACTTAAAAGCTGTGTTACACACTGCATGAAAGATTACGCTGTTTACAGTGTAGGAATAAATACATTTGTTATTAAAAAACTGAATAATATTTGTTTAAACAAAGTATTTACTTATTAAAACATACATTAATTTCATTCAGCTTTTGTAGAATACGGTCTTGAATCCTTCATCTTATACCTGTGAACCTTTTATTGCAGAGCTGAATACAAGGATGAGTATGAAAGGTTCAAGCTGTATGTGACGGTGACATTTTTCCTGCTGACCTTCGTTTGTCGCTTCTTTATCAGCTACAGGTAAGACTGAGATCACACAGTTCTGAGTCTGACACGCTTTTCCTTACATCACATTTCATACCTGTCTTTGTTGTACGTCTGTAGAGTTGTGGATGCCCTTCTTAACTTCCTGTTGGTTTGGTACTATTGCACACTTACGATTCGTGAAAGAATCCTCATCAGCAATGGATCCAGGTCAGAAACTGTCACATTAAACTCTCTGAGAGACATTTCAGGTTTGAAGATGAGACGTTGCTTCTATCGCTCAAGAAACGATCAGTTTAATAAGCTGTCTCAAGGCCCTTCTCTTTTTGGCATCTGCATAACCTTTGATTTTTTTTTAGGATTAAAGGCTGGTGGGTTTTCCACCACTACATTTCCACCTTTCTGTCAGGCGTCATGCTAACCTGGTGAGTCATTTCAAACTATTATTTTCAGACCTACTTAAGTTTGGCTATAAAATCAACATAAATCGTCATTGACATGTTATTTTTGTAGTGAGTTTGAACTTTTTAATTAAAAACGTGTGATCAAAGTGATGCCAGTGGAAAAGGAGAGATATTAAGTGCAAGTTATGCATTATGATTAAATATAAAGACAACACACCAGTTTTGTTGGTCTTAACTAAACTATAACCAAAACTAAAGTGATTTCAAATTTGTAATATTTGTATTAAAGTTGAAATAAAACTAGTGCTGTCAAACAATTAATCGATAATAATTTCATCCAAAATAAATATTTTTTTTTACATAATAAAGTATATATACTGTGTATTTATTATGTGTATATAAATACAAACAAGCATATTATATATATATATATATATATATATATATATACATACATACATATATATTTATTTATGAAAAATGTTAATGTATTAAATATATTTATATATAATATAAATATGTAAATGTATATACACCTGCAAATATTTTCAAAATAAATACTGCATATGTCACAGCTGGTTCAAGGCGACAAACACAGGTAATCAAACAAAGGTGAGTTTATTTACACTTTAACATAGGAGGACTCCAAAAGAACACAGACGTTAATAAACTCAAACTTCAAAACAGTCAAACAGTCTTATCTGAGTGAGTTCCATCTATTCTTTATATTGCTGGTATGAAGAGGCAAACAGGTAGGTAACCAGCATTATGGGGTGCAACCTTGAGACCAGACAGTGAGTGTTTGGAGTGAGCGTGGTTTGAGTGAGCATGCTTATGAAGGATGCAGGTAAGTGGATGCAGGTGTAGTTGATTAGGTGAGTGATCATGACAGAGTGCAGGTGAGTAGCAAGAGGGATGCTGGGAGATGTAGTGTGTTTAGGTGACTGAACTTGTGGATGTGTTGAGGTGACTGGACTCGTGGCTGTGACATTACCCCCTCCCCAAGGTGTGATTCCAGATGCTTCAACAGAGACGGAGAGAGTTTGGTGGAGTGAAGGCAGTACTGAAGGATGGACTGTGGGCCCGGTACATGGCTCTGGAGTGGATTCTGGATCAAGATCCCCACTCTCGGATCCTGGATCGGGATCGGCTCTCCAGACCATGACTGCAGGACTGGATCTTCTTGGATCAGGAATGGCTCTACTGGCCGTAAATGCGGAACGGAATCAGGGGGATTCGGGAACAGCTCTACTGGCCATTACTCAGGAACTGGACTTTCAGGGTTAGGGAACGACACTCCCGGCCCTGACTGGCAGACTGGATTCCCAAGATAGGGAACGGCACTCCTGGCCGTGACTGGCAGACTGCATTCCCAAGGTTAGGGAATGGCACTCCTGGTCGTAACTGGCAGACCGGATTCCCAAGGTTAGGGAATGGCACTCCTGGCCGTAACTGGCAGACTGGATTCCCAAGTTAGGGAACGGCACTCCTGGCCGTAACCGGCAGACTGGATTCCCAGAGATTTGGAACGGCACTCCTGGCCGTGACTGGCAGACTGCATTCCCAAGGTTAGAGAATAGCACTTCTGGTCGTAACTGGCAGACTGGATTCCCAGGGATCAGGAACAGCATTCCTGACCGTGACTGGCAGACTGGATTCTCAAGGTTGGGGAACGGCACTCCTGGCCGTGACTGGCAGACTGGATTCCCAAGGTTAGGGAATGGCTCTCCTGGCTGTAACTGGCAGACTGGATTCCCAAGTTAGGGAACGGCACTCCTGGCCGTAAACCGGCAGACTGGATTCCCAGAGATTGGGAACGGCACTCCTGGCCGTGACTGGCAGACTGCATTCCCAGGGATCAGGAACAGCATTCCTGACCGTGACTGGCAGACTGGATTCTCAAGGTTAGGGAATGGCACTCCTGGCCGTGACTGGCAGACTGCATTTCCAAAGTTAGGGAATGGCACTCCTGGTCGTGACTGGCAGACTGGATTCTCAAGGTTAGGGTACGGCTCTCCTGGCCATGACAAAGGAACAGGATCCACTTGGAAAAGGATACACTTACGTGGGGCTGGCACTGGATGCCACTCAGGAGGAGCAGGCTCTGGCGGGCACTGTTGCAGCGCGGGCTCAGGAGGGCACATGTTCTGCACTCAGTTCAGAGGCTGAACTCAAAGCTGTAGAAAGCTCTGGGAAGGTGGCCAGTGGCCTTGACAGAGAAACAGCTTGGATGACTGAAGTTAGCGGAAGAGAAAAGTTTTTTTCGCTGATCTGACAGTTTGTAGTGCAGGGACCTGTAGAGTACAAGTAAGCATAGGAGAGAATTTTGTGGGCTCCCAGGGTGGAGTGGATTGGGTTACTGATGACTGATTGGTGATGATAGTTTCCTCCACAAAAATGGGGGAACCTCCCAGCCATAAAGCCTGGTCAATAAATTGACTAAGGGAACATGTGTTATCTGATATGAAAACCTGCTTCGACAGATGACCATCGAGTCCAAGCCAAAACAGAGTCTTCAATGTTCTCTCACTCCAGGGCACAAGACGAGCAAGGTCGATAAACTCCTCCACATACTCCTCAATTGTTCCATCTTTCCTTCTATTGGTGGTATGAAGATCTCGGGAAGAGAACAGTAGAGAAGAGGCAAACAGATAGGTTACCAGCATTATGGGGTGCAACCTTGAGACGCTGAAAGAGCTTGGAGTGAGCATGCTTATGAAGGATCCGGGTAAGTAGATGCAGGTGTAGCATTTGTAGAGTGATCATGACAGCGTGCAGGTGACAAGCAAGAGGGATGCTGGGAAATGTAGTGTGTTTAGGTGACTGGTCTCGTGGCAGTGACAGCATGTGTGTGTGTGTGTGTGTTTAAATATACATAAAAAATATATAACAAAAACAATACACATACATATATTATATAAATAAAAACTTTTATTATGGATGTGATTAATAAGGATTAAAAATTTGACAGCACTAAATAAGACAAAAAAACATGAGACAAAACAGCAACAAACTAAAATAAATAATTAGAAAATACGATAATATAACAACAATAGAATAAGTTGAAGTACTGTAATTACTTAATTAAAATTAAAAGCTAAATATTAAAAACAAAAACTAGCAATACTAACAAAAGCACATAACAAACATAAACTAAAATGGCCTCATTTAATTAAATAATCAATTCAGTAATAGTATTAAAATAATTTTAAAATAACACTGCAGTTGTTTTCTTTGGATTAACATTAACAAGTAAATCATTTCTAGTGTTACAAGTCAGCTGGAGGAGCCAGTCCAGCTCACTGGATGGCACTCCAGCGCCATGTGTTTTCTGTGTTTTTTCATCTCTGTTTCTATGCCTGGACTTTGATCTCAAACTCATGTTTCCACCCACCTTGTCTGTTGTCATGGTGTTTCATTCATGTCTCCACCCCGTGTCCAATTATCATGTGTTCTTAAACCCCGGATTTCTTTTGTGTTTCTCGGTTCATTGTTCATAATCTGTTGATAACGTTAGTCCATCAGTGACATCTAGTACAGGAACGTCCAAAAAGTTCAATGGACAATATTTTATGTTCGTATTAAATGCATCAGCACAAGAGTTATTAGAACAAGTTATTAAAATGAAAAACCATAAAATATCTTTCTGCTATTTGAAATAAAATAAACTTTAACAGAAATAAAATACCATATAATTATTTTTTTTTTACTTATCAAGGCAACACTTCCCATTTTCATTTAATTTATCTTGATGTGCTAAATAAGTAAAATTAATCCAGAAATAAAAACGAAGAAATTACAAAACACAACAAAATTATTACAACTATAACAATAAAACAGGAAATATAAAATGAAAAGCTTTTTCAAAATATTTAAAGTATAGTAGTATACCAGTAGTCTATATAAATATATATATATAAACCCTAATAAGCATTTAAACAATAAATGAGAATCAGTGAAATACTACTGCAACTGCCCTCAAACAAAACACTTCTGTTGTATATGTAGGCCAGATGGTGAAACATACCAGTCTTTCAGGAACCAATTCCTGGCCTATTGTTTGTATCAAAGTAAGTTACAAACTCGTCATGGAGCCACCATTTCGTAAAACATCTGTTGTGGGAAAAATACCAACAGTGAGCAAATCTGAAGGTAAACGTATCACTTTCTCTCACAGGTTTTGTGCAGTATCTTCAGTACTACTATCAAAGTGGGTGTCTTTACAGACTAAAAGCACTGGGAGAAAGACACAACTTGGATTTGACTGTTGGTAAGGATTACTGGATTCGTAATATAAAGACAATCTTGACAGTGTAAAGCTGTTCATCAAATAGATTTTTGTTTACACAGAGGGCTTTCAGTCGTGGATGTGGCGGGGACTGACATTTCTTCTTCCCTTTCTCTTCCTGGGCCATGTAAGTGTTTTTCTGTCCTATAGAATATATAAATTCAAAGCATAACTTGTCATATATAAAGAATAAAGCTTTGAAAATGGAACAGCATATGAACTGCCTTATGAAAATAATAATTTACTGTATATCTTGGTCAATGTGTCACAGTTCTGGCAGCTCTGGAACAGTATTTCTCTCTTCAGAATGGCTCAGATACCTGAAAGTAAAGAATGGCAGGTCAGTGTTGTTATGTAGACCTTTTAACAACATAATGAAATGATAAGTCAAATCCACTAACTTAACTAAAGATTGTGAATAAAGTAAAATTGTGATCTTGAAGTTGCAATGACTTCTTGACCTCTTTTTTTTTGCAGGTGTCCATGTGTGGTTTCTGCTTTCTGGTTCTTTTTGTGGGAAACTTTTTGACTACACTTGCAGTCGTCCATCACAAGCGCAAAAACCAGCAAAAGAGCAAGAGTCTATGATTTCATGTTGAAGAGCTTTCATTTCGAATTGTCAAAGAAGTCGATTGGCATTTTTATACAAAACGTAATCCATCTTTAATTTTGTTTTGTCTTTCAAAAAACATGCAGAATGCATTTTTAGTACAAAGTGGGACGTTGATCAATCTGTAATGAATTTGTTTGTAGAACTGATATTTTTAAATACCTGAATAAACTATAAAAATTAAATGTGTTATTTGTTTTATGTGAAACCCATTACTATATTAGCCTAAAACTATTTTTACGCGTTCTCTTAATATCACACAATAATAATATTACTTATGTCGTATTGCTTAATATGGTTTATTACATGATGTAAATAAATGATATAAGTATTAGCCATTCAAGCAGCAAAGGCTCACGTGGACAGTTAAATGACCTAAGATGACCTCATTTTCCCAGCATTCCTGTCATAACAATATGGCGGCGTCCTTCGACATGCAGCCGTAAAGTTAGCTAGTTATTTATATGCGACATATGAAGTTAGTTGTTTGTCTTGCTGTTGCTATCGATTTGTAGACAGTGCCGTCTTTCTGATAGTCCGCAGAAGATGTTGTTTTTATCCTTGGTATCGTGTCTGCTGTATTGTACAGTCGGCGCTGAAATGTCAGGTGAGTTTATATTGCAGCGCATGGCTGATAAACAGCTTGAAATCTAGTTAACTCACAATAAATTGATAATCATAGCTCATAGATCAACATTACGGCAGTGCTTTCAATGCACATGCACTCATTTTTGCACGACACTCTCGATATGTAGTCGTACGAGTTTTGCGGTTAGGCGGTTTGTTTCAAAATCTAGAGAAGCTTCCTACTTCGACAGCCCAGGCGCCTTTACAGTTACAGTGTTTTTAAACGATGCCATAATATAACAAATGCTAACTAGATAGTCAGCTCGCTACGTTTACACATTGGTATATCTGTCTCATCAAAAACGCGTATGTCGCTTATTGTTTGTCAGTGTGCAATATATATCCCCGTGTATTCGCAGGTGCTTTGAATGATGTTTGGGATTTCACTGAGAGCTACCTGCTGACTGTGTGGCAGAACAGGTTATATTTGTACACTACTGCTGCTGTTTTCATAGGAGTCTGGTTTACTGTCAACATGCTTTTCAAAAAGGTAATAAAGTGTGTTAACTATGAAAAATGTAAAAAAGCCTCTCTGCTATTTAGGTTTTTTTCTTTCGTTTGCTAATAATCTCAACTTAATAGATTGTATCTTTCTTTTTTAATAGAAGAATATGGTTGACCCTGCAAGTCCTCTGCTTTATAAATCTGTGAAAAAGCAGGAAATTTCACCCGAAACAGAAAAAGTCATTCATGTTTCTGGGGTAAAGGTGTTCTATGGATCACAAACAGGAACTGCGAAGGTTTGTGTACACTGGTGGTCAAACATTTGCAACTGTGTTGTGATGTTTGTAAATGACTGTTTTATCTCTGCCTAGGGTTTTGCAAAAGAGCTTGCTGAAGACGTCAGTGCTCAGGGGATCCAGTGTGAGGTTTTAGATATGAAGGACTACGACCCGGAGGACAGACTGGCTGAGGAGGTGAATGCAGCATATACTTCTCTGGCACAATACAGACTGATAAGTTTGATATTTTTTTGCAGTAGCATGTAGTTGAGCAAGTAGAAATAAAGGATTTAAACTTTAGGATTTGTCATGCTTCCATAAGTATTTCATTTTCAGCTTTAAGGATATCACAGGAATTACCATGAGCTTCATATCTTTCAATTACCATTAACCAATGAGAACATTTACAGGGAATATAGATCCTCTGGTTGGCAGTTAGCAGAATGTGAAATGAGTTACCAGGCTTTTATATCACTGGAGCTTAAATGTTAAAACCCCACGACTATTAAAGGCAGAGTAACATCATTAAATTTTTTTTGTTTTCTTAAATTACTTTTGTAATATGAGGCAAAGGAAGAATGCAAAAATATATCAGCAGCAAAAATGAAAAATGCTTTGAATGAATACTCTTTGGAATTCTATATAATTCTCAGAGCAAAGCTGATACAAATCTGACACCATTCAGTCACAGGACAGGTTTTGCTGCTCTCAGCTTTTATTACAGTTTTATAACTTAAGATGCACTATTATTCAGTTTTTGATAATGTTTTGAATTAGGTTATCTTCCTTTAATGTACTGAAAGGGATAGTTCACCCAAAAATGAAAATTAAATGTTTATTTGCTTACCCCCAGGGCATCTAAGATGTAGGTGACTTTGTTTCCTCAGCAGAACACAAACGAAGATTTT
>JAUMHQ010000075.1:3203358-3213539 GCA_032361165.1 Enteromius paludinosus | reverse complement strand
CAGGTGAGTTTTAATTAGGGTTGGAGCTGAACTCTGCAGGGCTGCAGCTCTCCAGGACCGGAGTTCGCCACCCCTGGACTAGTTGATTTTAAAAAAAAAATTAAAAAAAAAATGCTATTTTGTACATCCTCATATTAAGATTTAACTCTGCCCTTAATTAAATGAAGGGATGTGGTCACATTCACCGTTGTTTCTGCTCCTGTTGCTATTTGTGGCCAGGGGACAGAAGTAAGGCCACATTGCCTGGCATTTGTGCCCTTTCATGTGACGTGAAAGCTGTTGAAAGGGTCACAGGACTCTAATTTGCGGACAGTGGGTGTGCAGGTGGTGTTCTCAGGCGAACGAGACTGCGGTCCGGGGTGTGTAATGCTGTGATGGTGACATGCTGACAAGACCTGTCTTCTCTCATTCTCACTGTACAGACACCACACCAACCCGGTGGGCACCGAGTGGCGCTGGAAAATGGACCCGGCTGAGAAGATCATTCATGAAGCTGTGGAGAACCACAGGAACATGATTCGCCAGTTCAGAGGTAATGACTCCCGGGACTTTCAGCTGAGCTCTTCTGCTGTGAATTTAATGCTCTGTTTTTATTTTCATGTATAGATGAAAAAGAAATGTCATCGTGTGCCAGAAACTTCACTTATAGCAGGATATTCACACATGCTGTTAATAGTCCTTTACTCCGTAATTGTACAGAAATAACTTGTTTTGTTTGTCTGGTGGGATATAAATATAGCCAAATCCTTTTCCTCACAGAGGCACAAATCCAGTTGGAAGCTATTCAGACATTGTGTGACATAACACTATGTTGACGTCTCTACACTCTCAACACCCTCCCGCTTTCAGAGATTGTCCAACAGACACTGGGGTATATTTAGCTGTCACTACGGTTTGCAGAAGGCAGTAACAGGACAGGCTCTAAGTGCAGTTCGACTGGGTCTAATTTATTCATTTGCACCCTGTCACTTTCTTCACCATCTGCTGCATCAGATCAGTAGTGGATCCATCAGCTTTCAGCAGCATTAAGGGGATGAGGTTTGTTGCTGGATCAGTTTGACAGGCCGAGATCAGATGGAAAGGGCATCTCACTGAGACTTCGTTTTTAAAGCAACATTTAAGAGTTTTATTTGGTTGTTTTGCCTCATAGGTGCTACAGAGTTATTCAGGTTGTTCTTATTACACCATACAGATGTATTGAGGGAACACAATTTATTACTTTAGTGTTTTATACGTCTTTTTTTTTGGTGAAGAGAATACGGTTGGTAAAGAAAATGTTTCTTTAGTCCTATTTGGATGAAATTAGTTGTCTTTTCTAGATAATTGTTGTTTTCTCCAAACAACCTCTAAAAAGTATTACAGATCAGATACTGTTTTTCTTCCAACTCTGGCATCTTCTGAAAATTCCATATGAATAGGATTTTCTGTGATTGCAGCATTTTATTTTTTTCCACAACATGTCTTGTTTTTTTTTTGTGACTGTCGGCTACCCTGACTAAAGTTAAATCTATATCATTAATTTAAAACATTTTGCAAACTTTCTGGGCGATATAAAGTTGATGGTTAATGCTGAAATCTGATGTAAAAAGACTGCAAAAAAAGTGATCTCTTTTTCGTTCATGAAGTTTGAGTTTTGTGGTTGTTTAGTGGGCTGTTAAATGAAAGCTTTTAGGTTCAATCCCATGATGTTAAAGGAATTGTTTACCCAGTGGTGGAGTCTAGATTTTTGTAGTGAGTAGGCTTTAATATATATTGTAATAGTTTTTTTCCTACATTTTATTTTAGGTATGTTAATTTAAAATTCCATATATTTATATAACAGTGGACATTGGAACAAGAAAAATAAGACAATCAAATAAAATCAGTATTGACAAAATGGCACAGAAGGAAACAAAAGTGGCTTGTAGGTATTTACAGACAGGTAATTAGGCTCCGTGGCATTAGTGCAATTAACTCCATAAATTCATGTGGATATTCATGTTTTACATACAACATTTTAAATATAGAAATGTTCAATTATTTATATAACTGAACTTATACTTTAAAGGGTCACAAAACCCTAAAACACTTTTTTTTTGAGTTGTTTACGGATATATACATGTTGTACATTGTTTAAAACAGTAATATATGTCACTAAAAATGTTAAAAGTTGAAATTGGTCATTTTTGCGCTTTTTGCGACCATTTCGTGCATCCGATTTTAAAGGTTACGTAATCTGCCATTAGGTGGCAGTAAGTTACTGTTTTTATTACTGAATCATTCGTTCGAACGGCTAATTTATTCGGGAACAAAGCAAGTCCCTATGTACAAGTTTGCATACCACCCACCTATTCCGCCCTAAATAGTTCTGAAAATTACTAATATAGGATTGTTAATGTGCACGTCGAGACTAATGAAGTGACTGTCTTTATGAATGGGTGATTTGATTGATTCAATAGATTCGTTTAAAAATGTAGATTCGTTCATAAACTGAACAAGCTGTGTTAACGGAAATGTGTAGCGGCTCAGTTGTGACTCCGTTTTAAACTATTTTAGGTGACGAAATAGATCAAATTTAGGCATTGCTGTTATAGTTAGAAGTGTAAGTAGACTAATAAACACAATTTTAACTTAGAAATCACTTACTGTTGTGTTCTTACAAGCCAAAAATCCCCTGCTCTTTTCATTTTCTGAACCGCGTATGATAGTATCAGGCTTGTCTGGTTTGTTTTCTGTAGTTTCTAACAACTGTTTCACCTGAAGCAGCAGTATTTCTAAAAATCAAGTCACTTTTATTTATATAGTGCTTTTAACAATACGGATTGTAGCAAAGCACTGAACATTATAAAACACTGAAAGGGTGTAGTTCGACATTTAGTGATTCACATTAGATAATTTCAAGCTTGCACAATCGCAATATGCGTCGAAATAAATTCAATGGGTAGACGGTAGCCTATAAATTGGGTATATGCAAATCCTTCACCTTTCCTAAAGGGTATACGGGGTATACCTGTGTATCATGCACCACTGAGTTCATCCATAAATGAGAACTCTGTTATTAATTAAGGTATTTTGATTTAAATATTTCTGACCCTGTATAGACAGCAATGCAACAAGCATGTTCAAGGCCCAAAAAGGTAGTAAGGACATCATTAAAATATTGCATGTGACATCAGTGGTTCAACCATAATTTTATAAAGCTACAACAATGCTTTTTTTATGTGACCAAAACAAAAATCATTTATTTAACAATTCTTCTCTCATTTTCGTCATTCTCCATTGTTTTATATCATTTTAATTATGTCCTCACCACCTTCCTGGGCCTTGAACATGATAGCTGCATTGCTGTCTATGAAGGGTTAGAATAGGGCTGTCCAAACTCGGTCCTAGAGGGTTGGTGTCCGGTAAGAGTTTATCTCCAACTTCCCTCAGAACACCTGCGTTGGAGTTTCAAACAGAGAATTGATTACTGTAATGCTCTTCTCTCTGGTCTTCCTACGAAACTTCTCCACAAACTTAAACTGGTCCAAAACTCGGCGGCTCGTGTTTTGTCTAGGACTCCTTTACGCGAGCACATCACTCCAATTCTACAGCAATTACACTGGCTCCCAGTTAAGTACCGTATTGATTTAAAAATTCTGCTTCTCACATTTAAGGCTCTATATAGTTTGGCTCCTCCGTTTCTCACCGATCTTTTAAACATTTATACTCCTCCTCATTCTTTGAGATCAACTCACTCTGGTTCTCTCGTGCCGCCGCGTATTCGCTTAACTACAATGGGAGCGAGAACTTTGTTTTGCGGCGCACTTCTGATAAAACCATCACAAATTAGTAAATAGTGAAATCAATCATTTTGCTTTTCTCAAGTCAAATGTAACTTCCACAGGGAAATCATCTCTGTTTTGATGGCAAATTCTTTGTGATTTAGTTAAACCATGGCAGAAAATGATGTCCTGTACTCTTAGGACTATTTTTGCAAAGACATACCAATATTGTGTCATAAAACAAACCAATGCCAGCAAATTTCCTTTTCCCTCCAAAATGTGCCCGTTGGGACGTAACACATTCCTGTCTCTCATTCCTCATCTCAACAATCAGGTGACGTCAACTCATAATGGGTTGCGATTTCACTGCCAGATCCAAAGTTCAAGTACTTTGGTAGACATCTGGATTAGACTTTTCTTAGGTTTGAGGGGGCACACCAGATGGCTTTTCAAGGACCTTAAAATGGGAACGGACTCCTCCTGCACTTTTCTTAGCCTTTGAAGCGTCTCCTCTTAACATCACTGGTTTTGTTTTACCGCACTGCCTTCATACTTCAGAATATGGGGTGATTTGGAGACTTTTTGATGTTTTTTTGTTTTTTTTTCTCTGTCTGCAGTAGTCTGAAAAATTCATCGGAGATGTCTAGCGTAGATGGCTACAAAACAGATCTGCAGCTAAGAAAGGGAGTTTTGTGATGATATCTGCTGGGAATGTTATTAGTGGGGGTGGCACAGTCCCAAAGTCAGTTTGATTTGATCTTATCATTCACAAATTAAGGTTTCTGCTGTTCAAAACTCTGCCTTTGATCATCTGTTTTCAGTACAGATGTCAAACTTTAGTATTTTCTGAAATGAACATTATTCGAGGCCTACTGTTCCGGTTGAATTACATTTTAGAAATCTAATAATGTTCCAGTCAAGCTTTTTTACTTCAGGTTTCGAGAAATGGACAGGGAATGTTTTTCTAAAGCAGTGCATATCTTTTGGTCCAAAGATTAGCACTTTTAGTGCATCTGAGCCAGACAAATCGAGGCCCCTGATGGAGACTGCTGTACGTTTCGTTCCAGTGTCTTAGTGCCAGATGTGAGTGTGTGCGCAAGTTTGAGTGCATTGCACCACCTCCGCATCATCGTCTTGGCCTCACCATCCTCTCTGGCTTGGTGGCGCAGTTGACATTTTAGCAGTGACATCACTGCACCATGTAGCAGAAGTAAGGCATGATGACCCAGGGCTGAGTAAACAAACACACTAACAAGTAAACGCAGAGCAGATGAAAGGCCAGGAAGCACGCTGTGCAGAGGGTACAGAGCACAAAAATGAAGCCAAACTCCAGAGGGAACAAAATGTAGAGTAGCTACCAGAAGTTGCACAAGTGTTAGTTTCTTAATAGATTAAATGCACTTTTATTATTATTGTTTGATTAGAATACAGTTTCTTAATAATTTTTTTTTTATTGGTCAAGATTGCTAACTCTCAGGATGGCATGTTTTTCCATCTCTATCTGTTATTTCTTATGTATATCAATATTTATAAATTATAAACATGGCATGTGAGGGCTATTTTGCCTTTATTTTTATTTACTTATTTTTATTCTGAGATTTAACACCAGGGGCCTGTACCATGAATGTAGATGAACAAACTCAGGGTTACAGGATTAGTTTTGGGTTGACAAATCCAAACCGATGCAATCTGGGTTTTTTCGTACCATGAAGCTGGTCATCAACTTTCTTTGTCAACTCAGGCTTGATTCTGAGTTGATGTAGCACGTGCACATGAACGCGCGACATCAGCAATGAGCAGCCAATCACATGCCTTGAAACTAAAATTCACTTCTCGTGAGAGAGTCATTCATACCAAAGATTAAAAGTTCGAACAATATGAAGAACTTAAACATTCACACAGCATGTTGAAACGATCTATCATTGAAAAGTGAAAAAAAAAAAAAAAACGCAAGTAAGCTGTAAAGTTACTTTATAAAGTTGATAATATTTCTAAGCATAAAACTAAAATAACAAAAACACTAAGGGTGAAACACTTAAAAATGTAAACTCTGTATGTAATCATGTTATTGATTATTTATACTGCATATTATCTATGTTTATATTAATTTAAAAGCCTAATTACTATTAAATTAAAATGGCTTGTGTAATAGATTAAGGAGATAATAATTATATACATAATAATGGCATTATAAAAATAATAATCTCTAAAAATCGGATGGTTTCATCTTAAAAAATGTTTTACTATGTAGTGTCCTTTCATTTGGAGTAAGAGAAGCTGGTGGAGTGGCTTTATTGCATCAGACATGTGTCTCCTTGCTGGAAGCTGATTGGTCAAATTTAATTTTGAGATCTCTAACCCCAAACATAACCTGCCCCGGAGCAGGTTAGCCGTGCAGTGCAAGTAACCATGGGAATGAACACCAATTGAAGCCGAGTTTCTTTCATGGGACCTAAAACCCAGAGTTGGCGTACAAACCTGGCTTGCCACCTAAACCGGCTTCATGGTACAGGCCCCAGGTTCTTTTAATTTGTCAAGAAAAACCATATATCTTCATGTCTGAATATGCTTTTTACCATTGACGAAAAAAGAACCTGGTGTTGAATCTCAGGTTAAAAAAAATATAAAGGCGGCAAAATGGCCTTCAGATGCCATGTTTATAACTTAACCTATAAATATTCTCATATTTGGTTCATGAACCAAGAAGTTATTTTTCCACAACCTGCATGAGGTAATTAACTATAGCAGTTCAATATTTTTGAACTGCAGTTCAAACAATTGATGATACTACAGTTTCTGGGAACAGCTGCGTAATTTTCTTTTTAGGATTGTAGAAAGAGTAGGTCCTTATGATTTCCGCAAAACATTATATGGACTATTGTCTGTGAATATTAAGCTGCAAAAAACATACAAACAAAAAACTGTGTGCACGAAATAAATCTAAAATAAAAGGTTTGTTTTAAATTGAAGAAACTTTGACAGAAACATATTTTATATTATTAATTATTATTAAAACATTTTCAAGGAAAATTTACCAGACAAATAATTTACTAAAAGGTGTTTACTAGAAAAACACACAAGAAACTGCACATAGTACTTCTGGACAAACAAAAATTAAATAGTAACTTAGTTTTTGTTCAATTTTTAATTAAATGATGGTAAATTTATGTAAGTTTCATGATAATTAGACATGCTGTTTGATTAAAAGTTTAGGGGGGGAAATACTAAACAGAATTTGGGAAAAACTAAAACTTATTTTTAAGAGACCCTAGTTATGTTGTTATTTGGAAATCGCACTGCATCCTGACATTGGCTCAACCAATGGTTGAGTTGGGGGTCGGGTTATCTGCTTTTATGACCAATGAACGATTTAAAAAACTTTTCTTTTCTGTTCTTCTTGTGATCCTTGTTGTGAAGAAACTATACACTTTAGCTTTAGCAAATGGCCAAAATGACCCCTGACTACCATTTGGTATTTATTTTCACATAACAGGTGTTCCAGGAGTGCGTCCTGAACGTTTTGAAGAGGGCCTCACTGTGAAGCACTGTGCTCTGTCTCTGGTGGGTGAACCAATCATGTATCCCGAGATCAACTCCTTTCTTCGACTACTTCACCAGCAGAACATATCCAGCTTCCTGGTCACAAACGCCCAGTTCCCTGAGGAGATCAGGTAGGATTTCAAGCCTTAAGGTAATGGAATTGTCCAGCTAGGGATGTAAATGCTGAATCTGTTGCTGGAAAACCGTTGTCACTCATCCACTAATGTTAATATTGTGGGCACACATTCCCATGAATATCTATGATGAGTCAACTTTTGTTATGTATCTTGTCATGTATCATTCAGTGATTCTGATCTGGTGCCTGCAGACAAAGCGTGTTTTTGCATGCGTTTGTTCTATATCTGCAGTAGTTCTAACGGCTGAACATCCTCCAGTTTGAAGTTTTCCCTCAGTCTTTGAAGTCCCACTTGGGCTGTAACTGGACTGATAAGCCATAATCACGCTCTGAATTGCAAATCACAGCTTCTTCGACTCCCAGCTCCTTCAATTCCACCAGATTGTGCTAAATTCATGAGTTTTCAGGAGCAGCCAAAAAGCTTTTAGCTATCTCTCTCTTTCTGCTCCCCAGTTTAATGCAAAATACATCCTCACCTCATTCTCCAGGCTGCTGCACGCTGAATCCTCTCGCAGATCAGGCAGGTTATCTGAGGGTGAGGGGACGTCACCTCACCTGCTCGAATATCATGTCGGTGTGCTGAGGAAGTGAGAAACACTTGTCAATCGCTGTTGTTTATCTCGTAGCTGCAAGCTTCGTCACACTTCTCTGCTGAAGCATTTTTTTTTGTGTCATAAACAAACCGAGGCAAATAAAATAAATTTACTGAGGGTCCCAGCAATGAGCTGTTTTATATGCTGTTATAATGAGATCCTGGACATACTGCTTTACTCATATGAGTATGGTAATGTTTTATTGCGTTCTTTTCAGAGGGAAAAGATGAAATGCTACACTGGCACAACCTCATACTTGCAGCTCAAAATAACCAATACTGAGACTTATTGTTATTGATTGGCTTATATATTATATGAAGAGCTTGTGTTTTACTATATTATTTATGTAACATTTTCACTTCTTTAGTTTTATTTACGTGCATTTATTGTAACATAGAGTAGACATAAATAAATGTGCAGTGCAAGAGAGCACTTCTATTTGTAGATTTTCATCCATTTTCAGCATAGTAAGGTGTGAAGGACCCAAAGAGGGCAGTCTGATCCCTGGAACGGTTCATAAATTGCCATATCAGGAATGAAGTTGGCATGAGTAATGAAGATATTGTGATGCAAGGAGGTAGAGAAAAGACATTTGACAAGATTAATGTGTGACTTAAAGCTGTGGCTGAAGTCAAAAAACTTTCTAAACAACCTTGGTTATATCAGGATTGAGTTTTGTAATGTTAGCTGTGGACACTTTTAACGTCATGGATACAAGTATATTGGAAGATGAAACCCTGTCCAGGCCTGTCAGCAGATACAGGTTTGCATTTCATTGGCATAGTAATGGTATTTGAGTGCGTGCCATCAAATTATTTATAAAAATGTAAAAAAAAGAAAGGGTCCAGAACTGAGCCTTGGGGGACCCCATGAGCAATGGGATCAGGACTTGGTTTTGTTTGGCAGAAATGAATGCTTTTCGCTAATGTTGGATGTTAACCAGAGGAGAGCAGTATCAGTATTACTAAATGGTAATATCTGGAAAAAATTGTGGCAGACTGTCAAAAGCTTTGCTGAGATTAAGCAGTACAAAAATAGCTAAGAATCAGAACACGAGGAGGTTATCATCTGCCTGCTGAGATTTTTGTGAATGAATGTAAATCCACTCTTTTCAAGATGCTTTTAAGATGACTCCAATGTTTGAGGGAAACACTAGTCAGCATGTCTGTTTTGAAAACCAGTGGCAGTGTTGACTTGTCTAACTTGAAAATAGGAAAACAACAGAGAAAATTCTGCTGGTCACTTATCACACAGATGCTTTTCCTTACTGCATAGTAGTCAGCAATATTACACTGTATACACTGACATCCACTAATTAGAAATACCATGTCTTTACTTGTCACCCTATTAAAATTTTAGTTGTGTAAGCACAAGGAATACAGTAGCTTGGATCAAGAGAGCAAGTGAGTCTTATTTGGCTAATGCAGCTTAGGCAGTTCTTGTCATTGTCTAAACGTATACATTTCCTACTCCTGGCTTAACTCCAGTTTTCAGCTCAAAAACTTAATCACTCACTTGCGTGCTGTTTTTATTGTGTTGTACATATACACAGTGATAAAGAATACAGTACAATAGAGCCTCTTGCTCTTGCAGGCCAAAAAACGGTTTAGATCCTGATCCTTAACTGCGCTTCAATATTCTTCAGGTTTATAAATATGTTAAAAAGCAAGACTTTATTTATACAATGCTAATTTAATTCTCCCTCAATCTCTTTTTCTCTGTCTATAGGAGTCTTGTGCCTGTTACCCAACTTTACGTCAGCGTTGATGCCAGCACTAAGGATAGTCTGAAGAAAATTGACCGTCCTCTCTTCAAAGATTTCTGGCAGCGATTCTTGGACAGTCTCAGAGCGCTTGGTGAAAAGGTAGGTCCACTTTACCTGACTTTGGTGGAACAGTTGATTTGTCTTGAGCATGTAATACTGCCATCTCACTGACTTCATAGTAGAGACCTGCATAGGACAGATTTTTCAGTCTTGCTCCCACAAGATTATGTTATGCTCCCGCAAAAATATTTATTATTTTCTCCCGCTCCTGCCCGCAGTATTTAACCCTCTGGGGTCCGAGGGGTCCCTGAGATGTTTGGAAATGCCCTGATATTTGTGATTATTTCAACTACTTATGACATGCTATTGACCAACACATAATTGTTTTTGTATACAGCAGAAAC
>JAUMHQ010000075.1:3169610-3184680 GCA_032361165.1 Enteromius paludinosus | reverse complement strand
TTAATGTGCCCCTCTGGTTAAACACTGGCCCCTTCTTGGCCCCCCTAGTAAAATTTGTCTAGAACCGCCACTGGATGAAAATGACCTATCTATGGAAGCCTGTTTCTGTAATAAAATGGTTATTGTCTGTTTTTAATCTCACAATTCTGATGTTTTTTCTTGCATCTGTGAGTTTACTTCTCGCAATCCTGGCTTTTTTTCTCAGAAGTGAGAGATATAATCTCGCAATTGCAAATTAAGTAAAAATTGTGAAAAGAAAGAAAAAAGTTTATATCTTGATAGAGAAACTTACAATTCTGACTTTTTCCCAGAATTGCAGGATATAAACTCACAGTTGCAAGATATAAAGTGAGAATTAAAACTCACAGTTCAGACTTATTTTTTCTCGCAAATGTGAGTTGTATTTTATTTGTATTTTATTTCCGAGTTTATATCTTGCAAAGCTGACTTTCTGTGAGATAGAAACTGGCAATTGCAAAATATAAAGTCCAATTCTAGGGGGAAAAAGACTCGAAGCGCGGGTTTATATCTCACAATTACGACAGTGCGTTATAAAGTCAGAATTGCGAAAAATAAACTAGCAATTCTGAAAAAAACAACTTAGAACTTAAAAAAACTTGCGAGTTTTTTTTTTTATTGTGAATTGATATCAGATAATACTAGGTTTATACAGCAACCCACAACTGAGTTTATCACGCAATTCTGAGAAAAGTCAGAGTTGTGAGAAAGTCGCAATTACATATTTAATTTTTTATTCAGAGGAAGAAACTTGGTTGCATACCTATCGAATAAGACGAGCCCAACAAGAACTCTGTTTTATGTTGATACTTTTATGATGAGAATTTATGCTGTGTTTGTGACTTAGACAATTTAAATGTCCCGTTTTACAGTTTTGTCCCTCTTGTGTCTTTGCCTGTCCTCTAGGGAGTGACATACTGTGGCGAAAGCTCAGCCAGTAGCTTGACAATGGCCAACGTACCCTGGCACGAGGAGGTCATCTACTTTGTGCAGCAGCTTGCAAACCTGCTCCCAGACTATGAAATTGCCTGCGAACACGAGCACTCCAACTGTCTGCTACTTGCACACCACAAGGTAACCCTGAACATACATGCTGTTCATAGCTGCTGTTCTACTCCTGCACTGCGATTCGTAGAAACTGAGCTCATACTGTAATTTCCTTTTTCCGACTTAAACCACTTAAAGCTGTTACAAATAAAGATCCCATTGCCATTTCTGTAAATGTCAATGAAAAAGTGTTGATATGGGCACTTGCATTAAACTGCCTTTCGGGTGAAGGGTTAAACCTTCCTTCCTGCATTTTTATGCTGTCTCCTGACACAGCGCTAGTCATTCTTACAGCTTCTCTTGTTTTACATTTGTTTCTTGTGACAGCTTCTCTAATGGTTTGCGTGGGCAGCGAGCCCTTACCCAACGCTCTTCTCTCACAAACAAAAAACATATTTATGTGCAAGTGTTATACGGTGCTTCAATATCCTTTTATGATTTGCTGTTTGTATTCTGAAATCAAGTACCATACATTTCTGCATGTGATTCTATGGTGGATATTTTCATTCTAACACACAATGGGGTTTCATTTACAAAGAAACATAAAGCCTTGTGTGCTTTCCCTGTTTAAAAGCAGTCTTTGAGGTGGTGTTCTGCGGACAGGCTGGGAAAAAAGAATCTGAAGACCTGTCCATATTATGAAAATCAGTACAGTCCATTATTTTTTAATGATATAAAGGCTAAGATGGTAACATTTAATCAGTTTGCTTTGATTTTTTGGAGTAAGACGGCCGCTTTGTATTGTGAACAGATTGAAATACACATTCATACACAGACTACATCAAATAGGATGTTTTATTTGGTGTCACTTTATATTAGGTGGCCTTAACTAATATGCACTTACATCAAAAATAACTGTAATGAACTTAATCTGTTCATATTGTATTGCAAGACACTTTTGCTGCTATTGAGGGCGGGATATGGGTAAGGTTAGGGCCAGGTTTGGTGGTATGGGTAGGTTTAAGGTTTGGTTAAGGCAAAAAGGATGGGTCAACAGTGTAAATATAAATGTAAATACAGAAATGATTTACGGATGCAATTACATATAGGTATTTATAAAAATATTAAATACTATGTAAAAATGGGTATATACACAAAGTGCATTGTACAAATGATTCATTTAAATGCAAGTGCATGGTAATTAAGGCCATCTAATAATTTTTATGTTAATAAAAAATCATGGACAAATGATGCTGGCTAGAACACATTTTTATTTTACTCTTTATTGTATTGAATATGAAGGTTTTGGACCACATTGACTTTCACAATATAGAATAACATAAATTTTGTTAAAAATATCTTTCTATGAGGTTATAAAAAGGTAAAATGTCTACTTTCATTGGTGTTACCAGGATAAATTAATTGCCGAATTTTCTATTTTTTTTATGAACTATTGCTGAAATTATTATTTTTTTTTTATCATTTCTATATCATTCATTTTTTTTCTTTTTTGGATTATATAAATATTTTTCACTACATAGCTGACTCAGTTGAGCTTTGCAATACTGTTATGGAACAATTCTAATTTGACATAATTTTTGACACCATGAACTTTTTTTTTTCTCTCTCTCGCATTAACGAATGTGTAATACTGCCCCAGATCTCTTTTTTTCCTCTCATTTCCACACCGGTTACTTCCATTTGCTGAGCACATACTTTACTTGATTTCTAAATATCCCATTTATTCATTCCACTTCCTTTTTCTCTTCAGAGGAGGAGAGCACTCTAACGTGCAATAAGGGACTGTAACTGCATATGTCTACCCATGTGCGTCCTTTAAAACCCCTCCATTCATTTCTTGCCTCATCATGCAGAGCTCCAAACACGAAGGCTGTAAATGAGCTGCAGTATTGGAGAGTCGTAGTCATTGTGAGTGCCCAGAGCAACCTCCACTCAAGCCCACACAGGCATGAGAAGGTGCTCGGTCCTCCACTGCCTTACCATCAAGTGTTTGGCAACAAGGCGAAGAGGTTTGTTGGTGGGCAGCTTAGGAGGCTGGATGTGAGACCTTTCAAGATAGAGTGCCAGTACAATAATAACAGCAACAAAAGATTAATGAAGGACTTTTCATAGGCGAATGTGGTTTATTGGATGAAGATTATACAGCCCTTCAGCCTCCTCACCAATTACATATGGTTAGATGCATGATGTCACTCCTTGTGGGCAGGATTGCCTCTCATTATTCACTGAGGAAGATGCTATGGGGTGTAATGTGAAAACTTCAAACACAAATCCCCATTTTATCCAAATGATCCCGACTTCTTTGCAGCCTCCGTCAGTCATACCGCCTTGCTTATGAAATTCAAATGACACACTGATAAAGCCAGTCCCCAGCACTCAAGCACCGAGCTGCTTTGCCTTCCTCTGCAAGGTTTTTGTCCCTGGTTTATGCATGTTAAAGAGGTCTCTTTGCATTGCCTGTGACAGACGTCTAAATGAAAAGACATTGAATTTGATGTGAAAATTCATTCCTCGTCACCTCACCACCGATCGCACAGGGACTTCTCTTTGGCTCGGCTCGGCCATGACTCACAAGGGTGCTAAAAAGGCCCATTGTTCCTGTAATAAGAAGCCATTTTTCACATTGGACCTTGAAAGACCACCGACCGTATTTCATTGCATTGACTTTTTAGCTGGTGCATTAGTTTTTGTTTTTTTTCTATTTCGGGGTTGCAAACATTAGCCCTTCATCCGCTGTGTTCTTGACGACCCTCTGAATGAATTTAAAGCTCTTCACTGTGTGAAGCTGACAGCTTATATTCTCATAAAGTTAGAGCGCTGCGTCCTCATAAAGCCCTTACTATCCCTCCATGTTCTGAGCTAGAGGAAGGAAGGAAATAAAAGCATGTAAAGCAGGGTTAAACGAAGATTTCAATCCATCAAGAAGCTTGATTTTCTAACATGTCCTGTGATATTCTAGTCAAGTAGAAATAAATCTGGCTCTTCTTTCGATGCAAGTCTTTGGGATATTTTCTCCCTTGATCATCATCTTGATCATTTAGAAAAGTAATAGCACATTTCTATTCAGCTGGCGGAACAGTTTAGTTATTCATGTTCATAACACAAACTGTGCAAAGCAAGTTGTGCACCTAAATTTAATCATTCAGGTTTACTTTGAGCCCTAAGTATGAGTAATAGTAATAAGATGTAGCCTTGAAGCATGTTGCATTTTTAAAAAATCCTTAGCTGGCCTTATGAACATCCATTAATTCGTAAACAAAATTACCCATTTAAACTTTAAAGTCCCACTAGTCTCTCAGTAACTACACCAGACTGTAGAAGCCCTGCAGCACACCGTACAGACAAGACCATCATTAATTTTAGGGGATGTTTATAGTGTTTAGGGAATGAAAGAGGGGCTGCAATCTGTAATGGGTGATGTGGTGTCCCCAAAACCACAATTGCATAGTGACTTCATATGTTTAGTGCTCCCAGTTAGCTGTGCTGAAGCAATTTTACAAATGAATGAAGCCTTAAAGTGCACTCTCTCAATGGCATGGCCATCTGTTGGCATAGCAGATGTGGATAGTCTTGCATTCCGAAAATAAAAAGGGCTGCCAGTTTCCCTCTTTTGCATCACATTTAAATTTGAGTATTTTTCTCTATTTTCTCTATTTTAGACTTAGAAACTATAGCGTGCCAAGTTAGAAGTTCATCATTTATAGTTCAGCTACCCTTTGTGACATTTATCTGGCACAAACAAATGGGGGCATGGATTAAGGTTACAGCAGCAAATTGATTTTTAATTACATCATTTCGTATTTGTCGATATTGTGCATTTAATTTGCTGCAAATTTTTAGCAAATCTTAAACCGAATATCGATTCCGTTGTGATGCATAAATGAGTAGCATTTAAAAAGATTGGCACTTTAAGCCTCAGTTTGTTTTCCTTTAAATTGAACAGTCCTTGTGAAAATTAATTGGACTTGCCAACAATCTTTGGGAGAGAGATGAGTGATTTGTATTATTTACACCTGTAACATCTGAGCAATGCTATTTTTAGTTACTTGGTTCCTAATGTGAATATTATAGGAGCAGGCTGAGTCAAACTGCATGTGTGTGAGATTGACAAGAAGGGGAATAGATCTTTAAAGCAGTTGGGGATGTATCCTTGGCCTTCCAAAAGTGATAAGTTGGGCCTCACGGGAGCCTTCATCTTCTGACTGCTGAGTATCTGTGAGAAGGCTATAGAGTGATTCACCTCAGCAAATTACTCCGTAATGAAAACATGCAGCTGAGGAAGAAAGTTCCCCAGAGGATGCAAACTGCTTAAGGCCTTACAGACAGACTGCAGAGATAGCTTTTGAGGCTGCCTCTAGGAAGCTTCAGGTAAGCAGCTAAACAGAGGTGACATGACACAAGGACAAAGATCACATTCCTGGCACTGCACTAAAAGGAAAGTGGTGGCTTTGGCTTTTTCAGGACTGGGAAGGTATGTTTGCTGCTCAGTTGTGGTGCACGTGACTAGGTTGTCTTTAAAGCAGTGGGCAGCTTGCAGCAAGTTGGACAGTGGTTGTCCTCACGAGAGCCTGCGGTGGTCTGATACACTGTTAGCTTGGACAGAGCTCTTTAGGAACTGTCCAAACAACAACTCTGCAGCAGCTAAGACTTCTTATTCCAAGTTCCTCAAGTCTTGACTTGAAAGCATGCTTCCCTTAAAAGAGTTACCCTTACTTTTAAGATGAATTTTTTTGACTTTGAAATGCTTTTTCCTGGACCCTAGCCTAGTCAGGCGCCTTGATAATGTCCTCAAAGCAAAATACACTACAACTGAATCGATTTTATGGCAACGAGGAAGTCTTGAAAAGAGAGAGCACGTCGAGAGATGGGAGATGCAGGAGCCTTGCGCCTATAGCTGATTGCATCAGCATGCTGAGCATGGATCATTGTACAGCATCTTATCAGGGCAGTGTGAAATGTAATCAGCGCAGCTCCCCACTAGACTCTTTATGCCTGTGTGTCGGAGAATGGTTTAAAGGTGCTTATGGAAATTGATTAAATGCATAGGGTGGGAAAACAAGCAGAACTAAACTGTGCCTGCACCCTGACATAGAACCAAAGCTTGAGAGTCAAGATTGGGTAAGACAGATTCAAACACAAGGTTTGCTCAGAAGGATCACAGGTCTTGCATCTTAACTCGATGTGCACGTTTGTGAGTTATATTTACACCCCCAAATGATTCCAGGGTGTCCCATTTGACATTTGTTGATTTATGAAGGGTGTCTAGTTTGCAGCTTTACCGTTGAGGTAATGGCATTTCAAGTATGAACTTGAAAAAGACTTCAAGGACTGAGAGGCTCATTTGGGACTGTGTCATTAAAGACTGCAAAAAAGCAACTTCCTTCGGGCCTCTTCTTCTGATTCGCAAATGCCTTGGTGTTTAGTACCACGGCTTTGCCCAGTTGGCAGTGCTTGGAAAACACCATCAGATCTCATTCGTCAAAGTGAACACCTATCAGGCAGGAAGACTCCAATCTTCACCTGTGTGTCTGTTTTTTTTTGTGTTATTTATCACAGTGCTCGATCACCTGCTGTCCTTCTTACCTCTTTTCTTTCCTGTGTCTGCAGTTCAAAGTCGATGGGGAGTGGTGGACATGGATTGACTACAAACGCTTCCAGGAGCTCATTCAGGAATACGAGGAGAGTGGGGGCACCAAGAGCTTCTCAGCGATGGACTATATGGCCAAGACCCCCAGCTGGGCAATTTTTGGGGGCCGAGAGCGAGGATTTGACCCCATGGACACACGCTTCCAGAGAAAGAATAAGACCAAAGATATCACAGGATGCTGATGTTAGTCTTGCCTTCCTACTTTACGTCTGTAGGGCACATTGTATTTTTAATGAATGGGATAGATGACCGTGTTGACTGCATCCATAGATTAAGACCTTTCTTTTTATTATTATAGCCAAGGCTCAGTTTGCTCTCCAAGACTTGCCTCAGGAATGGAATTCTGGTTAGCTTATACTCGCAGGTACTTCATGCTGTTTTAATGAATGTTAGCTGCTGTTTTTAGTTAAGGTCACAGTAATAAAGGTTTCATTCCCAAGTCCTGTTCACTCTGAGCTCTGGATCTAATAGCTCTGGAAAGAAAGCCATCAGAAGAACAGAAGTCAAGAACAAGTGACTTGAATTTAAGGCTTCATTTACTCACACCACCTTAGGGTCTCAATTTAGAGCACACAAGAGGAAAGAACTGCAAAAGAAAAAAATCACTATAGTTAGCTACGTTAATAACATGTCACCTCAAACTGTGATTTGTGCGTTCTTTTAGACGTTTAGAGGGCAGTTGAGTCAGATGGGACTTTGAATGGAGCAGTTCTTATGGATTGGCCCATGATAAAGCTAAAAGCTATTTGGAATCAGAACTGCCCCATAAATATTTCTGTAATTACCACTCAAGACATTGAAATGTGAATTTGCAGTTCTTACCTTTTGCAGTCTTTTTTTGTTTTGTCTTTTGTATTCCTACACAACATTGACACATAATATCGTCAAGTGTCACTACATGTTTTTGCTTGTATTATTTTCTCATTTTCTGCCTTTTTGGTTTTGCGTAATGTTATAATGCAGTTATGAACCTGTTGTTTGTCCTTTATTGGGTTACACTGGTATTGTGAATGCACCCAAAAGCTATCCCCAAACTGAATTTGTTCTTCTTACACATGCAGGTGCGTTGCAAATGAAATTGAGTTTTGTTGTAGCTGCTTTCTTGGAGTCTTATTAAAACTGTCTATAGAGTGTTTTACAGAAGTTGGAATGTTATTGTAAGAATGTGCTTGATGCTGAGTGAACTAGGTCACAGCCATTTCACAGCTCTGCGACTGAATGAAGTATGAAGTATGAGAGGCGTTAAAATATTAAGAACAGACAAAGTTTCCCTGCTTACTGTCCCTCTGTTCAACTTGTAACACTACATTCATCTGAAGTCAAATAGGGATATTCTTACTTTATTTGTACTTATAAATGTGCTTCATTATATAAATGTGCTAGTATTTTTTTCTCAGCTCCACACTTTAGTGACACGTTGATGCAATGCATGGGTAACTATAGCTGCAATCCTATTCTTTAAGTTCACACTGACTACTCTTGTCTCTGGATTCTGACAAGTTAGCAAAAGTTGGTGTCCACTGAGAGCACTTAAAGCTGAAAGTTCACCGGATTTATCGGAATGTTTAAACTACAGCCTTTAAAGTGCCTTGTCTCCTAGCTGTTTAAACATAACAGAAACAGAGAGTTGTTTAATGGTCTGTGACAAGTGACAGAAAAGCTATTTCACACCGCTGTGAAAAGGTGGTGCGCTAATCTAGGCTAATGTGACACGTTGTCTTCCTCGTTCATTTCAGTCAGTTTAGCAAACCAAAGGGAATTCAATACCCAAATACACTTTTTGTAGTCCACGAGGGCATTTTATTCTGAATTTAATTGGGTTATTTCTGTGAAGTTGTCTGTTGACTTTTTCAACGGCATATATGAAAGATGGTTTGATTTGAATGCTTTTTCCTTTGACAGGTAGTAATGCCATGAATGTGTGTACACTTTAGACAAGTCAGGTCCACGGAGTTCACAGAATTTTGGAAGTGCATTCTAGGTTTTGTTCAAAGAATAGCGTATTCTTTTGAGTGTACAAGTACAGTATACTGTGTGCTGTATGGATATAGTGCACTTTTTTTGTTGCAGAATTTACCCTTCGCATGGAGCTTGATCGACAGGCCATCTGTCTAAGCCTAAGCCTACCAGTAGGTGCAGCAGGCCCCTACTGACCCATATGAATGGGCTGATAGCGCCCATTCAATCGCGTGATAACATCCGAAGCGGGTAGAGCAGGAGAGTAGTTATTAGCCTCTACACAAAGTGCGCAAATCGGTGGGCGGGGCTAAACAGGCAGCAATATAGATACATTTTTATTGCATGAGGACATGATGTGTGGCGTGAGACGAACATATCAACAGTAAGAAGTGGGGCAGGTTTTTAGGAATGATCAAATCGTGTATATGGTTGAATTTGCAGTTCAAGTACACGTCCTTTCTAATGCGCCTAAACAAATGTTTAATTTCTCACAGTGTCTATCTCAGCCCCCGTTACTAATGGATTTCCCTGTCATGAGTTCTCTCAGCTATGCCACCCTAAACCTCAGTCCTCCGAATGGGTTTCACAGAGCGAAGGATAAGAGACGAGCTGTACTGGAACAGCATGAGCCTCCATTCTCATTACATCAGTATCCTCTTCTGTTTTAAGCCTCTAGTCTTACTGTCCACTGAACGTTTAAGAATCTGTATAGGGAGATCAAATATATATACAGACAGTAGGCTTATTGTTTTGACGTGTTGTCATAACAAGTGGATTGATTGACAACTCTGAATGACACATGGAAGATCTGAGACACAAATTCAAGGGCTCTGTGGCCCTTTCATCAGATTTAAACATTTCACCTTGTCCCTGGAACTTGTTTTCGAGTAAAATGTTTCATAGAATGCTTCACAGCTTTGATTTATCCTTTAGAAGTGCACACTAAATGTCTTGCACTTCAACAAAAGTCATACATATATTCCTGATTTTTTTTTTTTTTTTTTTTACTATCATATTATTTACAACAGCATGTTTGATTATCTTGCGAAAACAAGAAACACTGTTTAACTCTGTTACACACCATTACCATCATTGATTTCGTTGACTAGACAAGCTTGTTCTGTAGTGTGCAACAGTCAATGGTTGGGTCTAGGGATTGGACTGTTAGACAGGCATGTTGTTCCAGGACCAACAAAAGATGCTGATCCAGGAACATGTCCTACTTGGCAGAATCACGGCCATCACCGCTGCTTCTCAACCTTTCTCTGAATCCAACACTAACCCACTACCTTAACAACTGAGGCGGTCAGGAGCCAATGGCAGCTCTGTTTTGTGGTTGAGAGGCACAAAGCTCTGGGCTTCTTGTCAAACAGACAGATTTTGCTGGAGCTGGAGCCAAATTGAGCTGTCCTCTGCCAAAAAGGAAGTTGCTTAAAAATGACAGCAACAGCTCTCAAAGCTCTCACCTACTACAGATTTGCACTGAAACGCAAAGTCGAGACCCTATAACAGAATATGCCTCTGCTTGCTTGCTTAGAATACTAAATTCATTTTCATAACTGCTGCTTTTAAAGGCATAGCACACCCAAAAATGAAAATTAGCGTAAGATTTACTCCCCTTCAAACCATCTTGCATATATAGCTTTCTTCGAGGCAAATACAATGCGAGTTGTATTAAAAAATGTCCTGTCTCTTTCAAGCTTTATAATGGCAGTCAATGGGGGTTGAGGCTTTGAAGCCCTAAAAAGGAGAAGGGTCTGGCTGCAGACGTGCACTCTCAAACACACGTGTTTAAAGGGCATGCGCAGTGCACTTAACGTGACACGCAGAATTCAACTATCACACAGAAATTATTGTATTGCACATCTTGTTGCATATTGTATCATTGCCCCTTATTTGGGGCATTTGAGTATTTAAAGCTTTTATTAAAACAGAATTATGTAACGCACTGTTTTTCAGACATGGAAAATTTCCCACTGTACTGAGGAGTCCAAAGCATTAAGGAGATGTATTTAGATTGCAAAAAATAAAGTTTGAAGGAATCTCTTGTGTAAAAGCATATACTGTACTTCGGAATCATAAGGTTAAAAATGGCATGTTATCATGACAAACATGATAAACTTGTGCCATATTTTTTCCACTAACAGGAAATGCCTTTTCAAGTATGACATGTATCCTCAAGAAAAGTGCCAGTTACCATAAAAAGGTAGTACTGAAGGTAACAGGCTCACACTTAGAATATTCATATTTGTGTTTTAGGTAGATGAAACCAATCTTTTCACCCTTGAAAATGCACCAAAGAAGCAGGAGATTCAGTCTATACGGTTTTTGCCGTTGTTCAGTATATTATTTATCCTCTTTTGCGTTGTTGTTTCTTGTTGTTGTTGTGTCGTGACGGACCTCAAGACTGCCAGTTAGTGGTGCCTAGAGAACTCTGGGGATCCTCTTGGATCAGTTCAGCTTCCTCGTATGCTGTGCATGAAGGAAGAAGAAGCTGCTGAGGCCTTGGAACAGTTCATCAAAGTCGATCTTGTTGAGCCACTGATATTTGATTTTAAATCTGCAGTACATGCATACATTTTTAGAGAATGTGGTGAATAACATGCATCTGAAAATCTTTTGTCAAACAGAAAATTGAAAATTGTAATTGTCCATTTATTTTATGCATTAAAATTGTTCTCTCTCTATAATCTATCCATCTGTCCATCTCTTATCTGTCCATCTCTATCTCTAAGATATCCATCTGTCCATCGATCTCTATTCTGTCCATCAATGTATGAAATTGTGCTTATTCCCTCCTTTCATTATATTTAAAGATATTTTCTGTATTAACATTTTTTAACAACAGCAACTTTAAATAACCCACACACAACGACATGTTTTTGTTTTATTTACTAAAGTCAATGATCACCAACTGCTGTGTGTTAAATTATTTTCTGGTGTGTTAGTTGTGGAAAGAATATTAACACTGAATGTGACTAGCACTATGATTTAGTGAAGTGACTTGACTTGTGGCCAGGTATGGTGACCCATACTTGGAATTTGTGCTCTGCATTTTACGTGCACACACACAGCAGGGAGAAGTGATCAACCACGCGCACACACACACACACCTGGAGCAATGACGCCCGGGGAGCAGTTGGAGGAACGGTGCCTTGCTCAAGGGTCTCACCTCAGTTGTGGTATTGAAGGTATTCACTAACCCCACCCACAATCCCTGCCGGACATGGGACTCGAACCCACAACCTTTAGGTTACAAGCCCAATTCCCTATCCATTAGGCCATGACTGCCCCATTTAATCATTCATTATGAAATGATATGAACAAAACTTTCTCGTTTCACAGTAAAGGGATATAAACTGGTGTTTGTTAGGCAATAATTTTTAGAATTCATTATAAAGTACTTTTATATGTACTGTATGTATATGTATGTATTTATCATTCTACAATACATTTAATTAGCATATAATCAAGTAAAATATTTTAGAAAGAATGTGTTGAATTGTGTTTAATAATGTATTAACCGTAATTAGTAACATTATAGCAATATGCGGACCTTTTACTGATGTACATATGCAAAGTAATCTGACATTATTATTGTGGATGTTTAGTTTCTTTGAGCAATAATTTAATTAAATTTTTTTGGGGGGGTTATCTTTGTGCCTTTAATTTGTAATTTGACGTAATTCTGCCTTCGACCCACTGCAAAGAGCTGAAAACGCATGCGTCTGATTGCGCTTGTGTGCAAAAAGTGCATCCAAAGAAGGCCTTTATTAACCTCCCGGAGCTTTATGATGAATAAATGCTAATTTTTGGTCTTCAAAATCTCTTGCTTAAAACTTGGAAAGAGCTAGGACATTTCTTAATATAACTCCGACTTGTATTCGTCTGAAAGACATGTTACACCTGGCTTGGGGGTGAGTAAATCATGGGGTAACTTTCATATTTGAGTGAACTATACCTTTAATTCTTATTGCTTGCTTTCTGTAAGAGCAACATCCATTATGATAGGAGAATCATCTCTGCTAATTCCCTTATTAACTGATGTGAGTCAATTAACTTCACAGCTGTGAGGAACAGTTTTGTCTGGCGTATGGATGTTTCTTTGCTGAAAGATTTGCAATTTAATTAAAAATCAACTAATATATATTTATCTCATGAAGTGAATCACAATGTATTTCGCATATTGCACATAATCCACCTTAATGCCCATAAACAAAATGCCAAGTGTACATGAACAGATGTCTGGGATCCATTACTGGCCCATAGGTTAATTATATTGCAACCTCTGGTCTTCTTGCCACCATAGGGGGAGGATGTATACAACATCATTGCCTGTGCACACTGTAAAAGTCACACTGTATATATAAGTAAAAACTTATATGTACACATATAATTGCATTCTTTGCATACTTTAGCATAAATACATAAATATGATAATATCCAGCATGAACTTGATAACCTCTTAATGTTTGATGTTTTCTTACACTCTCTGCTTATGGTTACATTCCTTGTCTCAGGATGTTGCTGAGACAGAGATTGTGAAGTTTGATGATGATTACAGACCTTGTGTGAAGACTGGCGTCTTTTCACAGCCCCTTGGAATCCTTAAAGGAACAGTTCACCTCTACGGTCACAGCGATTCTCGAGTTAACGGCTCACTCGAGGTGGAGATTATTTGAGTGACTTGGTCTGTTACTAACACAGATCTATTATATGATTTGAGAGCGCTTGGAATATAGATTTATGGGGTTATGTGGAGTACTTTTTATGGTGCATTTGTGGCCCTTTTTGCAGTCTCCTCTCACTGCAATATCATGAATTGACCAGACTTTCGTGGCTCTCCTTTTGTAATCCTCAGAGGGAAAAAAGTGAGTAAATTATAACAGAGGTGTTCCTTTAGGAACCTCTGAGTACGCTAGCATTTGGAAATGTAGCTGCTCTCAGGGCAGAGAGGGACAGCTTGATACCAGCTGACACTGTGTCACACTTAAATGTGTCCTCATGCGCCACAGGGTCTCTGTCCATGTAGCTGACTCACACACAGCCTGTCCTGAAAAAAAAAAAAAAAAAACTTCACTTCTTGCACTATTATCAGCCTTAATTTTTGTTAAAGTGCCTCTAATATGAATTTTTTTAAATTACCTTTCAAGCAGTGTGTACATGGCTCTAAGTGAATGAAGTAAATAAAAGTTTTTTGACCTGGCATGCATGTCAACCTGTTGTTTGGGACTGCCACCTACCACTTTACCTACTAAAATAACAAACTTTGGTGTTGTTTTTGCTATCAATGTCAGTGATTATTGGGCTTGATGATTCTCCTATCCCTAACTCAGTTTTTGGGTTAAGATGGCCTTGTTTTAACAAAGATGCAGTGTGTCTTTAACACTTGCTGACACACACAGCGAGAGCCTCATTGAGCAGAGCGCCAACTATTAACCAGTGTGTAATGGAGAGCTCAGAGACACACCTGTGTGTCATTTATCTTCCACACGCCATATTCCATCCGTGCTTCAGACTTCCATCCCTTGCGAATATTTTTATCCCTCAAATCCTTCATAATAATACAATTTCCCTGTGAAAACCCGGCATGTTCCACCTGGTTGCCTTTAATTTTGCAAGGTATTAGCTTTAAATCGTTTCAAGTGTTGGATTCAGCTGTGCTGTCATGAGTGTTGGGTGGTTGTGCATGAACAGTGTAGGAACTGGGTCAGTACTGATACATTTAAAGGGATAGTTCATCCAAAACTGAAAATCATTCTAGTCTCAGAACTGTATGATTTTTGGTTCCCATTCAGTTTGAATATATGGAAAAAGAGCTGCATGAACACTCTTCAGAATATATCTTATTGTGTTCTAAACTATATTATGTCTACAGTATATTATGTCACAGTTCTATATATTAAGTTAAATATTTAGTATACCCAACTTTTGCATACAGTACGTAAAGCAATGTTTACTATTTAGCAAATATCAAGTGCTTGATTGTTGCAACATGTATCTGTATCGCACAGCTCTAAAGCATATATAACCCAAGTATGTCTAACTTTATATTCTCTCATAAAATATTTATTTGATGATTAATTTTAGTGCTGTCAAATAATTTAATTTCCATTAATCACATCCAAAAAATTAAATTTAGTTCACATTGTTTTTTATGTGTAATTATATATAATAATATATTATATATGTTACACAATATAATATATAATTACACAAAGATCATATATTTCAAACATATTTACTAGTGGTGGGCCGTTATCGGCGTTAACACAGACTCTTATCGCGCGATAAAAAAAAATATTGCAGTTAATCTATTCCCAAAGTTGGGTTGGAGTCTATACTACAAGCTATGGTGACATTCACCTTTAGCGCGGATGTATAGCCGAATTACACTGTAGCCTTATTCGGACGGGACTAGTTTTCTAAACTACTGTA
>JAUMHQ010000075.1:3139613-3153915 GCA_032361165.1 Enteromius paludinosus | reverse complement strand
GAAAACTACGTGTTTATTGTGTAAACTATAATATGGACATATAATATGTAACAAATTATGCTGGCAATGACATAAATGGCACACAGTGTTCGTAAAAGAGAACGCTGGAAAATACGACAGGAATAAGATGCTTGTCTATAGCTTACTGCAGTACAAGCCGCGGTTCAGCTGCATGCCACAAACTCTGCCAGTATGAAAGCACAATCGGCGTGCGCTGCTGACACGTGCAGTGTGAAACTGGTAAGGCAGCTGCGATTGAAAAAAAAGTTTTGATCGCTTGCTCACCTGGCGTCCCGCTAGCAGTAGCAGTTTCAGCTGAATCCGAGTAAGAGTCTCCAAACTCACACCATGTCGGTGCTTCAAGTGTGTTGTCAGATTCGTCGTGCTGCCTGTATATTTTATAGTGGCACAACATATTTTACAAATTCCATTTTCTAAATAATGAAAGTATAGTATGTCTAATAATAATTATACAAAAATTAATCGGGTTTTACCGATGCAGATACCATAGAAACGATGCACTCCGATGCACACATTTTAAGCCGATGCATTGCATCGTTAACTTTTTAAGACGATGCACCGAGCGAATCGGGGAATCTTCCCATCCCTGGTCAGATGTAATAATGAACACAGCAGCCGCCAACTACCCCCTACATCTGAGTCGCTGAGGAGAGGGGCGGGTCAGCAGAGCTAATTAGCATTTAAAGGAAGGTGGAACAAAATGGCTTGCTGTGTAGTTTAACACTACTTTTGAGAATTTTAACCAGTGTTATACTTTTTCATTAAGTCCCTAAGAATTTTATCAAACTGTGCATGATGGGCATCAGATTGACCCCTTCAAGTAAAGATCATGTTCCAGATAGGTATTTTGTAAATCTCCTACCATAAATATATCAAAACCTTTATGATTAGTAATATGCATTGCTAAGAACTTCCCTTGGTCAATTTTAAAGGAGATTTTCTCAATATTATGGTTCGTTTGCACCCCCTTAGATTCCAGTTTCAAAAAAATTACACTTATGTCTGGTTTTGTGTTCCATTTCACATATAGCCCCAGGCAAACAGGAAAGCCTGATTCTTTTGAACAGTTCAGGTAAATGAACTTAATGAATGAATAATCAATTTGACAGGTTGTTTACATAACGTAAACGCAATGATATTATTAAACTGCATCTGATAATGATGTGAAACATGGATGTTTTACGTGTTTAAAGCATAAAATTATCTTCATCATCTCACCTTTTTACATAAACTATGAGAAACCATAAAATTGCATTTTGTCCTTTATTGAAGTGCTTGGTTTCCATCTGCACAAATCAATCAATCAATCACTTTTATTTATATAGCGCTTTTAACAATACAGATTGTAGCAAAGCACTGAACATTATCAAATAGAAGAACAGAGTGATGGTAATGTATAATGACGAGATTTAACTGTTTATTTATCAAATGCAGAAACAGTCTCTGTAATCAAAACGACGATAATCACTAGAAATCAGGTGCCCCCAACTAAGCAAGCCAGAGGCGACAGCGGCAAGGAACCAAAACCCCATCCACGAGAGAATGGAGAAAAAAAAACTTTGGGAGAAACCAGGTTTAGTTGGGGTCAGTTCTCCTCTGACCGGAAGCACCTAATTTCCAGTTCAATATTAAGCACATGTCAGATTGTGCAAAGGACTTATAGTGTGTGTGTGTGTGTGCATTTGGCTCTAGGTGTTCTGGTTTCTGATGAAGATCATCTCTTTGTGCTGGTACACCATCTGATCTGGACACTGACTGGGGAACAGAATAAGAGAGAGACAGACTAATATTAGCGTAGATGCCATTCTTTTTACGATGTCACTGGCTCATCATCAGAACCGTTTACTTAGTTTTGGTGGAGTAACTAGAGTGCTGAATGAGTTGGCAAAAACTGGATTCATAGGATCATGGACTTTAGCCCCTTTTTTTCAGTCGGAATGACATTATCTTATCTTAAATATCTTAGCATTTAATCTTGATTGCATTTTCAGGTGTTAGATCTGAAATTGATTATTATATTATCTGCCACTTTCATCTTTAACATGAACAGTGCTTGTCAGACAAATATTCTCTAAGAATTGAGAGGACGAAATGTTTCTCAAGGTTGGTGTTCAAACAGGCTTTACTGTACATCCGCAACAGACTCCTTTTGCATACTGTGGGTACGGAAAATATTTAGACCCCCTTAAATTTTTCACTCTTTGTTATATTGCAGCCATTTGCTAAAATCATTTAAGTACATTTTTTTCCTCATTAATGTACACCCAGCTCCCCATATTGACAGAAAAACACAGAATTGTTGACATTTTTGCAGATTTATTAAAAAAGAAAAAAACTGAAATAACACATGGTCCTAATACAGCCATGAGTCTTTTGGGAAAGATGCAACAAGTTTTTCACACCTGGATTTGGGGATCCTCTGCCATTCCTCCTTGTCTCTCCAGAGATGCTCAATTGCCTCTGTCAGGACTCTTTCTGGACCATTCAAGAACAGTCACAGAGTTGTTGTGAAACCACTCCTTCGTTATTTTAGCGGAGTGCTTAGGGTCATTGTCTTGTTGGAAGGTAAACCTTCGGCCCGGTCTGAGGTCCTGAGCACTCTGGAGAAGCTTATGGTCCAGGAAATCCCTGTACTTGGCCACATTCATCTTTCCCTCGATTGCAACCAGTTGTCCTGTGCCTGCAGCTGAAAAATACCCCCACAGTATGATGCTACCACCACCATGCTTCACTGTTGGGACTGTATTGGACAGGTGATGAGCAGTGCTTGGTTTTCTCCACACATCCTGCTTAGAATTAAGGCTAAAAAGTTCTACAGTATCTTGGCCTCATCAGACCAGAGAATCTTATTCCTCACCATCTCGGAGTCCTTCAGGTGTTTTTTAGCAAACTCCATGCAGGCCTTCATGTGTCTTGCACTGAGGAGAGGATTCCCTCGGGCCACTCTGCCATAAAGCCCCAACTGGTGGAGGGCTGCAGTGATGGTTGACTTCCTACAACTTTCTCCTATCTACAGACTGCAGCTCAGCAGTCGGGATCTCTCTCTGGAGCTCAGCCAGCGATCTTTGGGTTCTTCTTTATCTCTCTTACCAAGGCTCTTCAGGCAGTTCCTTTGACCTCATGATTTCCATTTGCCCTGACATGCATTGTGAGCTGTAAGGGCTTATATAGACAGGTGTGTGGCTTTACCAATCAAGTCCAATCAGTATAATGAAGGTGTAGAACAATCTCAAGGATGATCAGAAGAAATGGACAGCACCTGAGTTAAATATATGAGTGTCACAGCTAAGGCTCCTTATACTTAGGTGTTGTTCTGTCAATGTTGTGTGCTGTGTGTACATTAATGAGGAAAAAAATTAACTTAAATGATTCTAGCAAATGGCTGCAATACAACAAAGAGTGAAAAAATTAAGGGGGTCTGAATACTTTCCGTACCCATTGTATATTCATGAGTTTGCCTCTATGTACAAAACAAATCTTGTACAAAACACAGCACTCCTAAAGTCTTCTTGCTTGTGTGTCTATGTGAATCATCCATTGAGAAGTAATCCAATCTCAGGGTGCTTTTGTCTTATTGGAGACCTTTGTACTCTAGAAAGTTATTTAAATCTAGTAATTAAAAAAATTAGACCCAGAAATCTCCTTAGTCCAAAACCAGATTGTAATATTGAAATATGTATGGACAACATAATGGATATTCTTTTTGAATATTTCAGACGTTATTTATATAAATATTAATGAATAAGGATAAATGATTGTTCACTGGTTGGTTGGGTGTTTTATTTTGAATTAGTGATTTTTTTATTTCTTTAATTTCACGAGTTCGCGCTTCCTCATAATGCAAATAGTAAAGCGTATTTGGCGTGCTATCTGGGGGCGAGATTCGGACTCCGAGCCCAAGTAGCTTGAACCCTTGCAAGGGCAGAGCTCGGCGCCCGGCTCGAACCCCGCATGCCCCCCGCGGAGGAAGGTGCGGAACGAAGGCGGAGAAGGGGAGGAGGAGGGATGCTTAAACGAGATATGGAAGGGGAGGGAACGGGCTTATTTATAGTGGATACGTATGGACCTGATTGGATAAAATGGAATAGGCTAATTGATTGGGGAATGCGGCACCAGCCGTGTCTGATTATTTGTGTGCGCTCCTCCTGAAATTTGTTTAAAAACATCACTTATTCATTTATTTCTTAACAAACTTTTTTTCAATTAAATAGTATTTCTATGATTTACCAGTTGGTCTTTTATTATTATTATTATTATTATTATTATTTATTATGTTGTTGATGATGCTTTTTATTTTATTTTTTTAAATTGCTTTTTGTCTTGTCTTATCAAATGAACAGCTTAATATATAACCCCAACAAAGAATTCAAGGAATTCAAATAGAAATATCTAAATTCCCAATAAAATTGTTAAAACATTCCCTAGTCTGGAAACAACTGGAAATGTCTTGGAAAAATAATTAATGCCGTATTAATTAAGTATTTAGTGTATAATTTAATTGTTCAGTGGCTTAGAATAGTATAGTAGTAAAGTATAGTATAGTATAAAAAAATAACAAAATCATATACTATTTTTAAAATTGCTTTTTCTCATCAAAATGAGAATTTTATTTAGGCCATGACCCTGGCATGACTGCATAACTTGTTGCGGTGATAATATGCAGTCTTAGGTTATGTCTCAGGTAGATGAGAGCAGAGCAGCATGCCTTCGAAGCTCATTTCCTGTGTGTTTATTCCCCAGGTTGCTGACTTCAAATGGCGTGATACGCAGGCAAAATTAGCCAATGTACTGCTTTGTGCTTGAGCATGCAGTGCAAGTGTAGTGTTCTTCAGAGATGTGACACTCAAGCTCTATTTTAAAACACCGATCCTTTGCTGCCACAAGTTTTCTCCTCACAGAAGAATCAGTTATAAAATATGCATTTGATTGAGCCAACTCCTCGTCTCCTCGATTCGAGATATATGTGCATTTCAGAGGCAGAGTCCTCCTCTGTAGAGCAGATATCAAAAGAAAAAGCCTGGCCTTAAGATGTGTTTGTGTGGCTGGAAAAATCCAGATATTTAGTGCTGTTTTCAGCAGTAAAATGAACTGTAAAGTAAGGAGCGTTTTGAGGAAAGAAACAGCACAGCAGTGTGTGTCTCCACTGGTGTAATAGCAGGTGGAGAGAAGGTGGCAAATCATTGCAATCATTGCTCAGTGAAGGACAACCAGTGAGATGTCTTGTGATGGGAAGCCACCTGAGGTGTTGAGTCGCACACTTGTTTGTCTTGGCAGAGATCCGGGAGGCGTTCAGGGTCCTGGATCGGGATGGCAATGGGTTCATCTCCAAGCAGGAGCTTGGCATGGCCATGCGCTCGCTTGGGTACATGCCCAGTGAAGTGGAGCTGGCAATCATCATGCAGAGATTGGACATGGATGGTGAGTTCCTCTACTCACCAACACACATTTACTTTGCTGTCATTGGTGGGAATTTTCATTGACTTCTATTAGTTTTGTGTGTGTGTGTGAGTGTGTGTGTTTATGTTTTTATACCTTAAAGACAGCATTTGGCATGCATGGTTATTTACTGTAGCTAGAAAAACCTGACTTTGTAGGTACATGACCTATAATTACTCTTTTTCACGCTCAGTATTATTTATATAAAATGTAATGAACACACTACCATTTGAAAGTTTGGAGTGTGTGATGACAGTAATATGAAATATGATTGAAATGTAAAAGTTTTTATTATTATTAGAATGTTTTAACGCAAAGACTAATTTTTAACATTATTACTCCAGCCTTCGGTGTCATATGATTCTTGAGAAATCAGTCTAATATGTTGAATTGTTACTAAAGTAACATTTAGTTATATTACTGATGACACCAACTATTTTTTCAATAGTTATGTATGGAAAAGAATCCCAAATGTGTTTTGACATGAGCATCCATTTGTATATCATATTCACAAAGATTTAGCTACTACACATTCTCAACATGAACATTTGTCAGATGCAGACTCTGCTGAATGTCACCATGTTTATTATTCTTATGAGTTTTTATCCTCAAAGCAATTTGCTTCAGTTTCATCTCCTCTAAACCAGCAGAACTAATCTACAGGCTTCTGGGCCTCACATATTATTTTGTGAATCTCTAGCGAAGATTCTCTCTTTTTTTGTATGAGGAGTTTAAGTGGAAAAGAATTAATAAAGCAGCAATATTTTCCTGCTTCATTAGCATTTGATTATAAAACAGTAACCGGACATTACTTTTCATTTCAGGCTGTTCACTTTAGATTAGGAGCCCCACATAAATTTTTTTGACAGCTAAATTCTACTTTAATAAATTTTTTATGACATTTTAATCCAGTTTTTTATTTTACTCTTTGCTTAGTCATCTGAGGGCATTTTATCAGTATCAGAGAGCTAGAGTATTTTACTTTGAACCAATAATATTAAAAAGCATAAGCATGAACACCAGTGAAAGATATATTGTTTGAGAGATGCTAAATAAAATAAAATACATGAGCTCTTGGTTATGAATACAAAGATATATAGCATTTTGTCTAAAATATTCGAAGGGGGGGGATTTGTTTTGCCATAACATAGTTGAATTATTAAGTAAAATTTAGTAAAATACTGATCATAATGATTTAAAAGCATAGTTCAACAAAAACAAAAATTCTGTCATCATAAGAGTTGACGGCCATTGAATTCCATAGTAGAGAAAAACTACTATTTAAGTCAATGCCACAGTTCTTTTGTGGTCAACAGTAAAAATAAACTTAAATAGTAAATAAACAGTTTGAGTGTGGTTAAAGTATGACAGAACTTCATTTTTGGGTGATCTATTACTTTAATGATAATGATTAATGATCGTTTTTGATGGGAAATTGTCACAATATAACAGAAGAGAACAGAAAATGCAGAAAATCACAGAAGTTTAGAAGGGGAAAAGTAAAAGCAATCAAAATTTTAGTAAAGTTTTTGCAAATAAACTAATGTTGAGAGAAGCATGGTCGATTAATCATGTTTGGCACCACATCATCTAATCAATCTCCTTATAACACCTGCTCAATCAAATCCCCTGTTACCCACTCTCTACCAGCAGGTCGCTGGACGATCCAGCTCCACAGTCCACCCTGTTCCACATACTATAAATCCTTACTCAATCTAACACGTGTTTAAAATTGAACTGGAAATTAGGTGCTGGGCGTCCGGCTAGGACCCAACTAAGCCTGGTTCTCCCAAGGTTTTTTTCCCCCATTCTCTCATGGATGGGGTTTTGGTTCCTTACCGCTGTTGCCTCTGGCTTGCTTAGTTGGGGAAACCTGATTTCTTGTGTTCATCGTCGTCTTGACATATGATAAATAAAGTTTAATTCTCATCATTATACATTACCATCACTCTATTTTCCTACTTGATGATGTTTAGTGCTTTGCAATACAATCTGTATTGTTAAAAGCGCTATATAAAAGTGACATAACTTGACTTCCTAGCTCATCCATTCGAAACTTCCCAAAACTAGTCCAACCCCATGGAGACTAAAAAAAAAAAAAAAAAAAATTCCCTTTGTTGACCCGTCCAGCATCCTCTTACAGTGCTTTTTGGGGGGCTCGCATCCGGCTGCTGTCCTTATCTAGCTTTTTTTGGGGGGCATGCAAGGACTGAGCCAGACGCCGAGCTCTAGCCCTAGCTAGGGTTCAAGGCTCTAGGGTTCGGTGTCCGCCGTCCTGCCAGCTCGCCCCCCCGGACAGCACGCCAAATATGCTAAACTTTACCCTTCTTGATTATGAGGAAGTGCAAACTCCTGAAGTGAAGTTTTTGCAAATAAACTAATTTCGAGAGAAGCGTGGTTGGATAATCACGTCTGGCACCGCATCATCTAATCAATCTCCTTATTACACCTGCCCAATTAAATCCCCTGTTACCCACTATAAATAGCCCCTTTCTCTTTCCTTCCGAACCTCGCCTTTTGCGCATCCCTCCTCCACCCCTTTTCCGCCATTTAGCTGCTCTCGCGCCTTCCTCCGGGAAGCCTCTAGGGTTCGGTGTCCGCCATCCTCCCGGCTCGCCCCCCCTGGACAGCACGCCAAATATGCTAAACTTTATACTTCTTGATTATGCGGAAGCGCAAAGTCTTGAATTGATTTATTGATTTCAGGTTGATTGGGACACTTTTTGTCATTAAAATGACTTGGAAAAACAACCTTAATAGGACTAAATAAGTAGTATTAGTAGTATCACATGGGTAAATGAAAGAAGTTTCAAGCAGTGTTAAATTGTTACACTGTTGCTTGATAATAAGTATTATACTTTCCGTTACTAAGGTTTTGACCTTCCTTAGTGTTCTTAACAAAAAATCTGCTTCTAAAACTCATTAAATACTGTGATGGGCTGTTCTTTAAAAAGAAAATCTGTGGGATAAAAATCATAATGACTCCAATTGACCTTCATCACTGTCAGCACATCTGTACATTCAAGAGCCTTGATCGGTGGCCATCATCACCTGCAGAGAGCCGATCTGCCAGACATCAGATGAATGTAGCCAGCAGATGTAATCTAATGTGCAGCAGCGCTTGATGATTCACATCAGTGTTTAGAGTTCACCTCAAGTTTGTCACACTGAGTCATCTTCAGGAGCGCTATTGTCCCAAGCCCAAAAAAAGCATGTTTTTTTCCATTTTTATAGTGATTGCTCATAACAGCCGATCTGTTGTCATATGTTTACTCTCTTAAATGTGAAGTGAGTGTGTTTCAATGTTAAAATACTTTATCATATGCCAGTGTGGTGTTTTCAGCAATTGTATATGTTAATTTCAAACCAAAATGATTGAGTCTTCTTGTCTGTATGATTGACTGTAAAGGTATTTGGCATTTATTCATTGTAAATAATTCTACTTTGAGCATTTATCTTTTTTCCTGCAGACATGGACTGGTTGGGATTTGTCTTGCTTTGGCTCTGTATGTGGCTCTTGCTGAAGCTACACTCCACACTACAGTTCCATGAAGAACCTCAAAAATTAATGAAACCACTAAAGCTTTTTATATTGGAAAAAATGTTCTTTAAATATACTTTACAGTAAGAAAAAACAAGAAACACTACAACAAGGTTATTTTGGGAAATTACTGAAAAGTAGTTTGACCAATAGCGTGCAGATATTGTACATAATCGACAGATCATGGTGTGAAAGAAAGTATGATCTTACAGAGAACAGTCAAAGCAATGCAAATACACATACATATGTTTGAGGACTGTAAAGCGTGTAAATATGAAAAACAAAGCACTGATATTTTGGGCAACTTAGAAATTAACAACACCCTAGGAACTACTTAGCGGGTTAGAAATAAGACACCTGACCTTTAATTTATCCAGTCATAAAATAATGGCTTAAATTTGAAACATATCTTTTGAGATTTGTGACATTGATTTGTCTAATTAATTTGTTTCAGGTGATGGACAGGTAGACTTTGAGGAGTTCATGACGATACTCGGACCGAAGCTTCTGTCCTCTGAAACACGGGAAGGTTTCCTTGGAAACACAATCGACAGCATATTCTGGCAGGTAAGATTTTACCAGTGGCTGTGCAGGACTGAACTTCAAACAGTATTAAAATTGCAATATTTTATAAGCTGATTTATTGGTGTGATTAAGGGCCCTATGAAATCAATTGGTATTTCCCCCCCAATTTTTATTGTTAAGGATTAAGTTTTTTCCATTTTCTGTTTTCTAGACTCTGTTTTAATGGGAAACTACATTTTATTTACCAAAAACCATGTCTGATTAATTGAAATCATGAAACTTATGATATTAAACAGCTTTTCCCCCCACATGTTCTGTTTCATTTTAGCCAAATTCTCTTTCCCATAATTGTTTTTTTCTGGATTTAATGGCATCATTAGATATTAAATATCAAAAGCATATCTAATTAATTGATATAAATGTTTAAATAATACCTTATCATTACTTAATTTATTTATTTTTTCAGAAATGCTGTGTTGTGTATTTACATTTTTCTGATTAATAAATTCTGGTAAATAATTTTTCTGGTAAATATTCCTTTTAAAGTAAGTTTTTTTAGCAGCATAATTATCATTGCAATATGTAATATTTCTGTCACAGTTTTTTCAAGTTAAACAGTTTTAGAGATTGTTTTTATGTATTCATTTAGTGAGGCAGCAGAGGTTGAATACATTCTTCAGTCTGTGTGTCATAAACTAAACCGTGTTTATGCAGACATATTTACAGACACTAGTCGTGTTTTGATATGAAGTGTAATGACCTACTTTTGATGTATCCTTCCAAACATTGACATGTTCAGTGATATTCCACATAATACTGTAGATTCTGCTTTTATGATTCCCAGTTGGCCCGAACGGAGTGCTTGTTTTTTTGAAAGACAAAGATAATGATGGGTTCATTTTTAGAAATTATGACATTAGTTATATTTGTGTGTAGACTGTGGTTTGTAAGAATGGTATTCGGCTAAATTGAGATGAGTGAAGCAGTGTTTGTCTGCGGTCTGGGATCTCTGTGGGTTTAGTGATGTCTCAGGATTGTGATGGAGTGTTGTGTGATGATATTGGAGAAGATATACTGTAGCAGAGCCCATGCCAGCCTCACTTGGCTGAGACAGGTGCTCATGACCTTGGCTGGCCTCGTTGGAAGGAGCGTCCCGGGGGAGTTTGACAACTCTGTGTTTACAGAGGCAAGATCGCTCACAATCAGCGAGATATGTAATAGACATTACCTTAACACTGACTTCTCATAAACAGAAATAAATGTCTGTGTGAAAATTTGTCAGTAACCTGACAGCCACCTTTTGGTAATGTCATCCCAAAACATTACATAGCGACATCTCTGTGACAGCATCTGGTTGTTAAATTATTAACATTTTTAAATGTTTTCAAATGATATATTTTATGCTTATTAAGGTAGTATTTATGTGATCAAATAGAGAGAGAACAGTAATATTTGAATCAATTTTAAAATGTAATTTGTTTATGTGAAGCAATGCTGAGTTGACAGCGTCATTACATCAGTCTTCAGTTTTTCACGATCCTTCAGAAATCATTTTAAAATGCTGATTGGATGCTCAAGAAACATGATAATATATATGTGACGATCAAGCTGGAGTTGCCAGCCCAGCTCACTGGTTGGCACTCCAGCGTCAGACTTGTGCTCTGTGTTTTGTGTCTCCGTTTCATGCCTGGACTTTTTATCAATCGTGTATTTTCCTTTGCGTTTCTCTGTTGCTCTTTTTTGGATTTATCGTTGCCGACCTCGTTCTCCCTGGACTTTTGCCTTTGTCTCGCCCCTCGGACTCAGTTTATTGTTATACCGACCAACGCTACGTTTCTGTATTATTCTGCTGTCTTCACCTTTGATGTGTCTGTTTGCCGGTGATCGACCCTGCCTTTCTCTACTCTATGTAATCAATAAAACAGTTGCGTTTGAACCTGTACGACTCCTCGCTGCTTTGTGACAGAATGAACCATCAACAAGGGCTCAGCAACTGTTTTAATCAGCACCTTTTCAGAGACTACTCAGCGCCTCGCAGGCAGGATTATAAGCAGGTACCACCACCTCGGACATCACCCTAGTGTTCCCGGGCGTTGTGGATGGTGCTCATAAGGACTTCCAGGCTGCTCTGAAGTATGGCAGATTTATATCTTGTTTGTCAGACTCCCCATTGATATCTGTAAGGGCTGCTGGGGTGATCATGGCTCCCACAAGGGTCACTATAGAAACTGATTCCTGTCAACTGTGTTTCCTGTCGTGGCCATAGCCATTCTAAGTGTTTGGGCCGTTCACTGCACCCCTGAGTCCACCATTGACTTTGATTCCCCATGGCCTGAACCCCCAGAACCCGTCAATGACTCTTTGGCCAGATCAGCCTGAACCTGTTGAGGATGATGATTTGCCGTGGCCCGGTCCTCCTGAGCCTCCGGGGGGCATCCAGGGCATCTCCGCTGTCTGGTCGGCCCTGGAGGGCATCCTCGCTGTCTGGTCCGCCCAGGAGGGCATCCTTGCTGTCAGATTGGCCCAGGAGGGCCTTTTCGCTGTTTGGTCGGCCCAGGAGGGCATATCCTCCGCCAGCGCCGCCCTGGAAGGGCAGAAAAACTGTTTGCAAATGGATCTGAACGTTTCCTCGTCTCTGATTCATGACAATATATCCCTATGTTGGGTATTTACAACCCTTCTTGACCAAAAAACACTGCTATATAATCGCATGCTGAATACTTGAATGGCAATAAAAAAATATTTCACAGGTTTCCACACTGCATGCTGTAATTATAGAGAGTAATGTGTAAAATATGACTTTATATATTTGTATACTGTATGTATTTATAAATTTGAAATATACTTTCAAGTTGAAATTCCAGAAGTGATTAAGTAAACACAAAATGAGTTTAAATATGTGGTTAAAAATTACAAGACTAGTGGTAATGCGTTATTTTAGTATAATTTGCTTGATTATTATATTTATGAATATTTTTAATTCATATTTTTTTACTTAAATTAGTTGCCAAGACATTTCTAATTTATGCTTTTTCTAAGTTTTATATTTGTTAGATTTAGGTTTTGCTAATATTTCATTTTATATTTATTTGAATTAATGAAAATGAATACTTTTTAAATAGTTACACTTAAGGAAAAAGGACTGTAGCTGCTTTTCATATATTCAGTACAGTACATGATTTTTCATATAAACCAAAAATACTGTTTGGGTACACTCAGTATGATGATTCCTTTCACCGTTAATTTAAGTGATATGTGTCCTTTTGTTGTTTTTAGACATGGTGCGTTTGATCTTGTGGTGTTATCTGTCTAAATTAATCTACTCCCGAGAGTGGCTCATTCCCGCTGTGAGGGGAAAGAATCATTGAGGCGGCCCCATCTATCATATGCATGTGAAGTAGGATGAATCAACCTTCCCATTATGAAGGACGTTTTTCCTGTTATATATCCAGTTCCAGCCAGTGCTGGTAGAGTCACTTCCTGTGTGCCTTCACTATTCCTGGTATATGTCAGCTGAGGACGGGACACTTCCCTGCAGTGCTCCTCAAATTCTTTTAGCTTTGGGAGTAATATTTGACATTGGACAGGCGTTGACTAAAATATATGGGAAGTGTATATAGGGACATATATATATATATATATATATATATATATATATATATGAAAATGTTTCAGATCAGCATATTCCAATGATTTCTGAAGGATCATGTGACACTGAATACTGAAGTAATGATGCTGTAAATTCAGTGTTGTATAACACAAAAATACATTATATTTTCCCATATATTTAAATAGAAAACTCATACATTAAATTGTAATATTATTTCTGTTTTTACTGTATTTTTGATCAAATAATGCAACTTTGGTGAGCATAAGAGACTTTGTGTCTCTAACTGTAATTTTTGATTTGCATGATAATATGATTAGCTGTATGTTATTTGCATTTAGAATAGTTCCCCCCATTGTTACTGGCCCTATCAGAACAGATCTGTGGTTATTTTTGGGTCATGACCCACCGGGTGAGATCCATTTTTGTGAAGATGCTCTATTCTGAGAGGCCTGAGCTGCACTCTTCCTGTGGCGTTGCTCTGAAACATGACAACAGAGGTTATCTTGAACCATTCTGCTGCTGTCAGAGCTTTAATTATATTTTATGAATCATTCCCCAGACGTCTTGGAGGACTCTGCACTAAAGTATTTATTTTCTGCCTTGCTGCGTCAGGTTTATTCCATCAGTGCTACATGGCTTTGGTGTGCACCAGAGTGTCTCTCCAGTCAGAGCTGGGTCATACTTTACTTACTGGTGTCTCTGTTACAGCAGCTTCTATGCCTGCAGTACTGTATATTATTTTGTGAGTGTTTATGTTTGTATGGATTTCTGATGTTCTTTTCAAAAGTAGGGTATAAAAATATATTTTTTGGCAAAGTGTCACTGACTATGCTTTAATAATAGATATAATAAATAGAAAAAATAGATAGAAATACTGATTGATATATATAATTTTATAAATATTCTATTTTTTAAAATTACTTGTATTATAAAATTTCATAGATATTGTATTATTATGCAATTTAATATTGCAAAGTTAAAATGAAAAAATATTATATCGGTAGTTACAAGAATTACATAATGTTATAATGGGTATGCTCTCATATATTTAAACATTTTAATTATGTTCCAGCATGATGATTTGCGAATGCATTTTTTAATTTAATTTAATTTAATTTAATTTAATTTAATTTAATTTAATTTAATTTAATTTAATTTAATTTAATTTA
>JAUMHQ010000075.1:3114643-3131725 GCA_032361165.1 Enteromius paludinosus | reverse complement strand
TACGGACTGAGGAACAGAATAAGAGAGAGACAGACTAATATTAGCGTAGAGGCCATTCTTTTTACGATGTAACGAGTGCACCATGTGTTAAGGGGAGTGTTCCCGGTTCACAAAGAAACATCATTAATCTTTCTTTCAAACCCTATTTAAGGACACGAACATTCCAATGAGTTGATGATTATTTTACATTATGGACTTAATAATGGAATGAATGAAAGAGATATTTATTCATTCATTTGAACTGAAAAATGTAAATATTTGAAAGATGAGTCACACAGTGTGCTGGGATTAGGATGCAGCGCTGCCACTCCAGATGGAACAAACTGGCCTGGTGGGCAAACTCAGGTGTCTAATAATCCACTACATTGCAATCAAGAACCCTTATTAGCTCCTTTTCCTAACCACACCAATGCAACCCTCTTGTAAGGAATGGAAACTAGAAACAGATGCAATTGTGTAAACCCTCTTCAGCAGAGACAAGTGTCCTCAGATGCCCAGTGTGATTTGACTGGGCTGGTTCACATACCTGTGTGGGAGAAAGGGCATCTTACTACACAGGTCCAAGCTAATAACAAACTGTTTAACAAGAGAGTTAAGAGAGTCTTAACTGTTTAACACAGAGAAACAAGAAATAGCTGTATGCGTGCTTACCAGTGAACTGAAACTGAGTTCTTCACAACATGAAAGCCAATTGGAAAGTCATGCTGACAATTTGGACAACCAATCACAGCAAAAAGCAAACAACAGACTGCTCAAATGGTAAAGACTGTGAAGTTTTTATAACAGATGATCTCCAAAAGGTTGGAAAAATAATTGGCAATTTTTTTTTTTTATTTGTTCCATTGTAGAGCAACCTCAACAAGAGGTACAAGACATCAAAACCAGCAAAACCTTCAAAAAAGATTTTTTGTTTCGGTCCTTTCAGCTTAAACCACCAGTTATTAGCATAGTTTTAAAAAAAATATAACTGTTATTGTTATAAATATAATTTGAAAAGTATTTCAGGGGCAAATGTAGTTGTTTAAAACTAAAAACTGTGGTTCATTTATAAAGACAAAGTCTATTTGAAAATGTGTTTCACTGATTTTAGAGAACTCCACGTGATCACTGTGCGCTCAGTGCTCTTGTATCCCAATGAAAGTAGCCTGAACTCAGCTAGTCCCTCTGTCATCTGGCTCTGATGTCTTTGTTGTGGTTAAACATAAGATATAGTTTTGAATAAATCTAACACGTAGTCTTTGACCTTTATTCTATTAATCTATTAATATGTTACAATGAAAATTAAAAGAGGCAATACTGTTTGCTATAATATTTTGTTTCATTGCGGTGCATGTATAGTCCCTGAAACAGATTTCTGTTTGAATGAAAATGAAAAGAAGTCGTGTTTGATAGCATATTTAATCTCATTGTAATGTACAGTGAAGAAAACGGCAGTAACCAAAACAAGCTGACTGCTGTTATTGCTTAAACGTCCCGTCCTGTCAGTTCCAGTCAAAGTTGCAAAGTCTGAACTACTGAGGAATTTGAAATTTGTGTACTTTTTATTGAAAAACTCACACAGACCTACATCACCAGACTATTCTACCTAGTCTTCTCGATACTTCAGACCACGATGGAAACGGAGACATCAACAAGTCTTGGGGGAAAAAGTTCCTGGGACAAATTAGTTCATTCTGCTGAAAAATGGCTAAAGACTGCCTATACTACCCCTGCTGTGCTATTTCACTTTAATGTAATGCTCTTCGGAATGAAAAATGCCCCAGACAATATTTTAAATGCTTTATGGAGACTGTGTTGGCAAAGCTGTGTGGACGGTCCCTGTTTGTTGTCCTATGTTAGAGCTTTCCTTTTCCTGTTTTTCTCCTTTACTATCTCTCCAATCGGAAATAAGTTTTTCAGATAAAAGTGTGGTTTCAGTTTAACGTCATAAATAATTTATCATAAATAATATTATAAATAACAATACATGTATCGCTGCACAGAGAGTTTTCGTTTACTGTCTCGTGCATGAGAGATCGGACAAGTTTGAACTGCCCAGAAGTCTTTACATGTTTAGAAATGTGCAAAAAAAATGAAACAACAAGACTGGAGATTACCGAAACGAGTCTTGCTTATGAGTTAAATTAAAAAAGGATGTTAATGCAATTGTAAAGGTGCTGGCATTTTGTATTTTGTGGTATTCTGTGAAAGGCTATTGATTCAACGGGCATAGCTAGGATCAGGACCATCATAAACTGTAACAGTATCTCACTGACATATAAGTAACACTACTAAAAAGATACGTAAATAAACTGCTTTGGGATAATACTTATGCTGAACTGAGCCAGAGTTTTTTTTGACAATGGGAGCGGATTAGACTGCATGTAGTTTTCAACAGGGCTCAAGCACACCTCTTCACCTCTTTCTGAAGTGGTCACAGCACTAATTCTATTTGAAACTTTAATGCAGCTGTCAGGTCTGTCAGCACCTGTAAGACGGCTGTAGTTCTCTGTTCACAGCAGCTGGCTGTCAGGTGGTTTGTTCTCATGCTGTCAGCAGCAGTCATGTTGTGCCCGCTCTGCATCCTAATCCCAGCACACTGTGTGACTCATGTACTTCTCTCATAGATCGATAATTTCATCAGTCCACTTTTCCTCCTAAAGCATGATGCAGCTAAGTGGTTAAAGCTCTTAAATTGCCTTTTTAGAAAGGCTATCCAGACTTAAATTCAATAAAGGCATTGGCTGGGTCTGTTACTTAGTCACCAAGTTAATGTTAAACCCTACGGACTTGCGTTAAGATGAGCAACAGCACTGCAATTACGCACATCCTCTCTTCTCTTAAGTCCTTTGTGGTTGAGACTTACTGTAATAGAGGAATGACATAATTACATACAAACATTTAATACAAAGATATTTCCCTAGGGGTTTTCTATATTTTTAAAATAATTCGCTTTGCATTTATTTGCGTATTTGCATTCGATTTATTTATTGAATCTACTAACACAATGAAATTAGCTTTTGGTGTGCGCAAACCATAAGATGCCCAGTGTCTCCAATGTGAAACAAACAAGTATAAAAATACATGAGTAATACAAAAATAATAATATTGTAAATAATAAAGAATTGAATAATGCACACATATACAGTATATATCCAGTAAATATATCCATGCATGTGTGTGTATTTATATACATATAAAATATACACAGATCACAGGCATATATTATGAAAACAAAAATAATTCAAATTGGATGAAATATTCAAGTATATTTAAATACAAGCACATGCATGTATTTATTTAAGAAAATAAATATGTTATATTCAAAAATATATATAAATATGAATGTGCATATAAATATATAACATTATATATTTTAAATATATACTGTATGTGTGTGCAATTATTTTATACATAATAAATATGCAGTATATTATGTAAACAAAAAAAAATATTTTGGATTTGATTAATCATGATTAATTGTTTGACAGCACCAAATTAAATATTACAAAATAAATAATATGAATTATACAAAGTTTAAAAATATATAACTATTTTGTAAATAACAAATAAGTATTATTATTAATTCATATAAAATAAAACTGCGGTAAAGCGATGATCAATAAGACATTCTTTATTACATGCCCTTAGGTGTAACACTCTCAGAAGGCATCAGATGGCTGTATAGAGAGCATGAGAGCATGATGATTGCGGTTGCACTTGATAATTGTCACCAAGGCACACTAGCTGTTAGGAGAGCTCCGAGCTGCCGGCGGCGCTGAGACAGAGAGCACATTAATTACAGCCAGGCTTTATCCTCAGGACTTCTCACTCACCGTCTCCATCAGTCAAGACTGTGACACTTCCACACAGCCAACAAAGAGACAGTTTTTTCCAGCACTGAACAAAGACGCGTGAAGTTCTCCTCCTCTCTCAAGTGCTGTGAGGTTATTTTAATGTCATGCCTGGAGGATGTGTGTTCAAGGAGTTAAAAATTCTGGATTAATGTGGTGGAACAGACTTCTGCTGCTGGGATGTGGAGTCCTCCACGTGTGCTGGCAGATTAAATATTGAGAGGATTAGAAGAAAAAGCTGACATTTAAGCATTTAGGCTTAATTACCCGAAATGTTTCATGTGCATTGAATGCCTTAAACAGTAAAGACTGTAGTCACCCAGCAGAAAAAAAATTACTCGATTGTTGAAATACTCCTATGTTCTCATAATGATGGAAAAGCTGTTAAATGTGCACTTAATTAGTTCTGTTGCATGCTTTTATTATGCAAAGCTTGCTTATATTATGAAGCTTAGACACCTGATGCTGGACCCATGTGCTTTAAGAGGAGTTAAATATGTGATATAAATAGGCGTTATATGAAATATATGATGTGTGTCTCTGGATATTTCATTTTATTCCACACAAGCTGCTCCAGAAACATCAGCACATGGATCTCTTTTTACTGCCCTGTTATGAGATTTAGTTACTCATTTGGACTTAAAATAAATAAATACATATGCTGTCAAAAAGAAAAAAGAAAAAAGTTATATACATATATATATATATACAGCGGGGATCGAAAGTTTGGGCACCCCAGGTAAAAAAGTTGTATTAATGTGCATAAAGAAACCAAGGAAAGATGGAAAAATCTTCAAAATGCATCAAATTACAGATTAGACATTCTTTCATTCTGTAGCCAAAAAAGATTTTATTTCCATCATTTACACTTTCAAAATAACAGAAAACAAAAAAAGGCTTTTGCAAAAGTTTGGAAACCCTGCAGAATTAATTTCTTGTACTGCCCCCTTTGGCAAGTATCACAGCTTGTAAACGCATTTTGTAGCCAGCCAATTCTTGTTTGAGGTATCTTTGCCCATTATTCCTTCCAGTTCTTTGAGATTTTTGGGCTGTCTACCACGCACTGCTCTTTTAAGGTCTATCCATTGAATAATGTTGAGGTCAGGAGATTGTGAAGGCCATGGCAAAACCTTCAGTTTACGCCTCTTGATGTAATCCACCTTGTATTTAGAGGTGTGTTTAGGATCATTATCCATTTGTTCAATGTTCCATGTTCAATTGCAAACTTCAAACACTGATTTTTGTGGTGAGGACATAGAAGAGGTTTTCTTTTGATGACTCTTCCATAAAGACAATATTTGTACAAGTATCTCTTTATTGTGGAATAGTGTACCCCAACTCCAGATCTTTTTGGATGGATCATGCAGTCAAACGTGGGTTTTGACATACTTTTCTCACAATCTTGCGAGCTGTTCGACGAATAGGGATCCCTACGGAAAACACCATGGAAGCTGTCCCTTCCAGTGTCGTGTGGGAGTCTCCCAAACCCCCAGTGTTTGGTCTGTAGGCCGGGACTCAAACCACAGGATACCAGCACCTGCACTACCTAAGCAACTGGACGACTGGGACGTCTGAGAAGACATGCGGAAGTCAGCCTTCCATAGGAGGTCTAGACCGATAACACATGAGCTTTCAATGCATATCGAATATTGGAGGTGATTGAACCCTCCTAAGCAACTGAAAAATGCTGGGAAACATGTTTTTTGTTTTTTTTTAACCACAAATACACATGAGTAATTCTCAAGGAATACTCAGGGATCCCAGCCCTCTAGCCGTTCTCAGGGATACATCGCATCGAGGGCCTGGCGCCAGATGCTCCGCAACATCCGGCTGCCGAGGGGAACGGAGGAACTCAACAGGGTCTACTGATAAGGACTCTCTGGAAATATAACGTAGCCAAGCCGACCGAACAGGTCCTACTCTGGCTCTTCAGCTCTGTTTGAGGTGAGAACTCGGGAGGATACTGGTTCAACATGAAGGCTATAGAACCTAGCGAACGTCTTAGGGGTCGCCAAACCCACAGCTCTACAGATGCCTGCCGCGTGTTAACGCCCAGGACGAAGCTACGCTTCTTGTCGAGTGAGCCCGTACTCTGGTGCTTGGTAAGCTAGGGTGATAGCATCCACTATCCAGTGGGCCATCCTCTGCTTGGAGAAAGCATTCCCCTTCTGCCTTCCACCGTGACAAATAAAGAGCTGGTCTGAGGTCCCGAAGCTCCGTGTCCGGTCTACGTAGCATCTGAGTGACACAGCAACAGTAGGGTTGAGAGGAACACCACTCGACGAACAGGTTCCATTTCAACGCGTAGGCAGCTCTTGTAGAAGGCACTCTCGCAGAAGAAATCGTGTCAACTACCGCTTGGGGTAGGTCACCTAGAATCTCCGCGTCCTGTCCAGGGGACCAGACATGGAGCTTCCACAAATCTGGGCGCTGGGTGCCAAAGGGTGCCCTGTCTCTGAGTCAGAAGATCCTTCCTCAGAGGAATCGGCCAAGGAGGGGCTGTCACGAGGAGCATGAGTTCAGGGAACCAGGTCCTGATGGGTCAATAGGGGGCTACCAGGAGGACCTGCTCCTCGTCCTCCCTGACCTTGCACAAAAACTGTGCTGGAAGGCTCACTGGGGGGAATGCATACTTGCGTAGTCCCTGCGGCCAGCTGTGTGCCAGGGTGTCTCTGCCTAAGGTTCCCTCGGTCAGAGCGTAAAACAACTGGCAATGAGAGGTTTCTGGGGACCAAACTTCTCCCATAACAGCTGAACAGACAGGGGATGGAGTCTCCATTCTCCGGGGAGTGCTGCTCGAGACAGCTTGTCGGCTGTCTGGTTGTAAACACCCAGAATATGAATTGCGCAAAGCGACCTCAGATGCTTCCAACTCCATAAGAGGAGGTGGCGGGCAAGCTGCGACATGTGGCGGGAGCGTAGACCACCTTGATGGTTGATGTACGCAGCAGCCGATGTGTTGTCTGTGCGGACCAGCATGTGACAGCCCTGTAGGTGTTCCTTGAGATGAGCCAGAGCTAGACGTACTGCTAACAGCTCGAGGCAATTGATGTGCCAATGCAGATGGGGTTCCGTCCACACCCCTGACACTGCATGCCCTTTGTACGTGGCTCCCCACCCGGTGGTAGAGGCACCTGTGAACACAACAGCATTGCTGGAGACCTGCTCTAAGGGCACTCCTGCCCGAAGAAAATTCAGGTCTGACCATGGGGAGAAGGATCGGCGGCAGGCCGGTGTTATCTGAACCCGAAACGTGCCACACTTCCACGCCCACCTTGGGACTCGGTCGTGAAGCCAGTGCTGAAGCGGTCTCATTTGGAGCAGTCCCAGCGGAATCACCGCTGTGGCTGCAGCCATATGCCCCAGGAGCCTCTGAAAATGTTTCAATGGAACCGCTGTTCTGCGTTTGAATTAATTCAAGCAGTGCAGCACCGACTGAGCGCTTTCCTCTGTGAGGCGCGCCGTTTGTGCAACCGAGTCCAACTCCATACCGAGAAAAGCGATCCTCTCCACCGAACAGAGTTTGCTCTTCTCCCAGTTGACCCGAAGGCCCAACAGGCTGAGGTGTTGTAACACCAGGTCCCAATCGCCGAAGTAGTTGAGAATACAAACCCCTTTCTTCTTGAGCGGAGTCAGGGCAGCCTCCGCTACTTTGGTAAACACACGGGGCGACAGCGAGAGCCCGAAGGGCAGAACACGGTACTGATATGCCTGACCTTCGAATGCAAACCTCAGGAATGGCCTGTGGCACGGAAGGATTGAGACATGAAAGTACACGTCCTTCAGGTCTATAGCTGCAAACAAATCCTGGGGACGGATGCATCAACCCAGGGCACGCGCCGTAACCTTTGTCGCACAAAGCGCAAGGTCTGTCACGGCACGACGCTCTGAAAGAACTTCTGGGTTGTGACCATCCTGGTGCAGGGCCTTCACTGCCTTGTCCTGAGGAACTGCAGCAACGCCATAACGTGCACGGAGGAGGCAGCCTCTCCACAGGCCTTGTAAGCATCACTGATGAGACTCGTGAGTGCTTACAGGCCCGTTAAGGGAGCAACGGGTTACCCTGCCAGGAGGTAGAGGCCTGAGGACACAATTGCATCGCAACAGACCTCTCAACCTGGGGGACCCCGTGTAGACCCTGGCTGCTCCACCGTCCAGGGTGGTGAAGGAGGACGAGCCACTCGACCGCTTTCGGGCAGTGAAAGGTGCCTTCCATGACTGAGTAAGCTCATCATGCACATCCGGGAAGAATGGCACCGGGGTGGGACCCTGTGCACCATTACGAGCCATACCGAGGTACCAGTCATCCAGCTGGGAGGGCTCGGGACGAAGTGGAGGATTCCACTCAATCCCGACCCCCCTGGCGGCCCGGGAAAGCATAGCCACGAACTCTGGATCAGCGTCGGGTGCAGTGGAATGCCCAGTGGACGCCACACTGGCCTCCGCCTCCTCTCCAGAGTCAAACTCTCCTCCCGATGCAACGACCGACATCTGATCATCGGGGGGGGGGCACCAAAGGTGACTTCCGGCACCGTCTCTGGTTGACCGGAAAGCCCTGCTGGAAACTCCACCGGTGACGGAGCTTGGGCGTCAGGAGGCGCACTCCGAGGAGTGTTCCTGACTGTCACTGTAATGCCAGCCCTACCCGCCCCAGAAGTGGAAGGTCCGCGGACGTTGCCAGCGTGAGCTCCAGATCTCCGAAGCGGAAGGGGGACTCCACCACGTTCAAGGTAGTGAAGCCTGGTCCACAACTCCGTGATGGTCATCTTACCGCAAGTGGACGCGTCTTTAGAAAGACCTACCACCTATAAGCCTGTTTCTTTAGGCTTTGCTCTTTTGTGAAAGGCTGAAGCGCACAGGGAAGATGGTTGTTCGGATCACAAAAGCTGGTAGTGCAAATGTGTCCACCGCTCGACTGGAACCACCGTCGCTGCAAACGCCGTTACACCAGTCTTCTCCGTCAGGTAAGCATAGGAAATGCTCAGGAACTGTCGCATGTAGCTCGGCTCCGAAGCGAAAAGCTAATGAATGCTTAATCCGCTGACCTACTTATACTCGCGCTGCGATTAGGTGCAGCTGAATATTAATCAGCATATGCCAATTTGCCATTGGCGTGTTTGTATACATGCAGAGTTGATTTGCCATCTCGAAGCGAGATTCCTATTCGTCGCTCACTGACTGACCGACTGAAAGGGAACAGATGTCAACGGTTGGATAAATTTATACAAGAGCTAGAATAGTTTGGCCTTTACATTGCTTGCGTTATCATAATTAAAGTTCATTCTACTCAGAGTTTGCATTCTCACACTAGTAATTGTTAATTGCTTCTATGGCATTGTTTATAATGCCAAAATGGATTATTATTAGATTACCTGTATTATTCACAAGGTTGCCACCTTAACCTTGATGTGAGAGATGCTGGAGATTTATAATTTTTTATAAGTTCTAAACTTGCAAAAATTACACACAAAGTACTATGCAACGTTATGTGGTTTTAACCTAAATATTAATGTGACTTATGACTGATATGTGAAATGTCAGGGTGTTTAGACCTGGTTTTGGAGGGCCATCCTGCAGAGTTTAATTTTAACTTGCCTCAACACACATGCTTGGAAGTTTTTAGTATGCCTAGTAATATCTTAATTTGATTTAGTTGATGTTTTCATGTGGGGTTGGTGCTAAATGTAGCATTTTTTGGTCTTCCAGGAATGAGTTTGGACACCCCCGAACTAGACAGCATTTTAAAGCTTGCTGTGCACTCATGGCAAGAAGGTAAACTCGGAAATGATAATCAACATAGTGTTTTAAATCAAATAAATAAATTCACTTCAGTACTAAATACCAGTAAAATATGAACTTGTTTAATAAATCTTAGTCTAAAAACAAACAAACAAAAAAAATTTTTATTGTGTTATATACAGGACTGTATCATTAGCTTAGCAACATGCTAACATATATATATGTATATATATATTTTTTTTTTTTTTGAATCAACATTTAGCATCTTATACATTTTAGGCATGGAACGCTATTTCTAGTATCTCATTTAAGAGGTTTTACAATGTTTAAATTACTGTCTTAGAATGTATCCACCCATACAGGCAGTTTACAATGAGGCAGTTCACTGTGTTTTGGAACAAAGCTAATGTCTCCCCCTAATGTCATTTCTTTATAAACCTCTCATGCCATATCTTTATCTTTGGGGTGTTTGTTACATTTTAGTGGTCTGGCACCAGAGTGTAGATAAATGTCGTAAACAGATCTTTACAAATAAATAAATTCACCTCCAAAGGCATTGTGCCACCGGCAGACGTTAATAAACTGATTCATGGTGTAATGCACTCTCTCGGGTGCGGCCGTAGCCCTTTTATGCTGGCTGTTTATGTGTACTGTTATTTCATAGAGTCAGCTGAAAAGGGCTATTCGCAAGCAGATGATAAATTATGTTTTCACTCTCTAATTTATAGAGGTGGGCTTGTGTTGCTTGAACAATTTTTATTTTTCATTTCCTGTAGTGCAGAAGGTTAGAAAAGAAAGTCCTGAGAAGACTTTAGCCTTCACAGGCATGACTTCTGTCAAGAGCAAGATTCGCATTTCTGATCCTGAGGAGAGTTTTGCCACAGCAAAGAAAGAGTTACAGAAATAGCAAGAGTTTAACAGAAAATAATATCGCCTTTGCCACAGTCAAAAATGTATTCCATCATAGTGAAGGCTGGTAATAATAAATTATTGCCTTCTAGATTTAGGCTCTGTGTATGTGTGTGTGTTTAGGGGTTTAATTGATATAGTGTTTTGAAAATGCTGAATAGAATTAAAAATAGCAGACTTAAACTATTTTATACTAAAATAAAACTATTAAATTATTTTGCTGTTTTTCTGTGATGAATGCAAAAAGCCCAACAAAAATAGGCTCTAAATGTCCTTAAAAAGCATATACATATGTATACACACACACACACACACATTATACTGTATATATATATGTATAAATATATAATTGTCTCTTTTAATTTTACATTTATTTTTTTTTATTATTATTAGCAGACTTCACCACTATTACGCTTCATATAACTCTTTCAGGCTTTTTTTTTTTTATATTTACCCTGAATGTTTCAGTAAGCATTTGCAAGGGAGCTATTTTAAATACAACAACCTATGTAGTGTCTTTTATCCATTTGTTGAGCCTTTTCAACATAAGTAAATGCTTGTCACAAGGTGGTATCAGTGATGTTTTTTATGACGTTGATCAAAACGTGAGAATATCTTGTGCATGTGTTAATCACAGAACTTATTTCAGGCATTTAATCAAGCACCTATTCAAAAAAAACTCATTGACGTCAGGACAATAAAGCTTTGGGTACAAAAATTTGACATTATTTCCATGTTTCAAGCACTCCGTAAAAAATAAATAGAAAGCACACACAATAATTATAGTTTATTATAGTTTATTTGTAATTTAGCTTAAAAGGTTAGTTCACCCCGTTCAGGTTGCCATAAGGGAGTGGGGGGTCAAATGTGGAAGGAGTTTGACTGGAAGTCTAAAATCCGATTTTTCAGGACACCACTGAAGTCTTTCAGCTCTGGGAGTTGGGGTAGCAATAAGTGCTGGAGAAACTGTGGACTTGAACTGTGGATTATTCAACATTTTTGGACTGAAGGGCTTGTAGAAAAGTGAATCTTTCCTGGGACCCTTTAATGTGTCTATTGGACAAATTCCCGGATTATCTGTCCCATGATCAGAAAACTTTGTTACATCTCCTACTAATGGCTGCAAGAAAAATGGTAACAACTTATTGGTTGAAACCTGAACCACCCACGGTCTCACAATGGATACAAAAAATCAGAGATATATTCAATGGAACAGTTGTGTGAGTATAAGAGGGCACGAGCGGAATGCACATGCAGATTTTCGCTTCAGAGCCTGAGCCGTTCTGGGCTACTTCAGGAGACCCCCTCTGTGAGTTCTGTAGAACGATCGAGGAAGAGTCCTGATTTTAAGAGTTCCTGCTATCCTGCTCTCTCGTCTGACAGCGTTTTATCTGGGCAGCTGTCAGCGGATCCTTTTCAAAGGCTTTGGTGCCAGTAATCTTGCAAATCCAGTGAGCAAAAGACCTTTGAGTGCACGGAGCCGCAAAAGGTCTTTCCTTGGGCAACCGGGAAAAGAGCAAATTTTTCTTACCTCTTTGGACAGTGACGAACGCTGTCTCACGTGCCTGGGCAGAGAGCATGCTGAAGCAACGTTTGTGGATGGTCAATGCACTCATTGCGAGCGGAAGACTATGGCTACTTTGAGGTTCCGCCTCTCGTTCGTGAAACAGCTCCCCTCGCTTCCTTGCCGTGACATGGCGAGGTGCTTGGGGGACCTCCAGGTGTTTGTTCAGAATGCTCCATCCAGTGTTACAGCCGCGCGGACTTCTGCCGCACCGCGTAGTCCCTTGGTCCTCCTGGAGGACACTGCTACACCCATAACAGGGATGAGTGAGTTCTTCGGGGTGCCCTGAGAGGCTGAGATGTCTTCGGCAGCATCAGAGGGTGAGTCAGAGAATCAGGGCTAGTACCAATTCGGGAGGGCGTCTGCCCGTCTGGAGCGGATGCTGAACTGTCGACGATGCTCCTCCGCACCGCGAGTGGGATCGGTTTGGAGGTGCCCCGTGCGCCTTCGCTCTTCAGGCGATGAAGGTCGCGGCACGTGCCCTTGGTCAGGTGATGTCCACCATGGTGGTCCAGGAGCGACTTCAATGGCTGAACCTGACGCAGGTGCCAGACGCAGAGAGAGCACACTTTCTCGACGCCCCCATCTTCCAGGTCAGCCTATTCGGCAACACTGTTGAGGACTTAGCCCAGGCGTTCTCTGCGGTTCAGGAGCAGACCGAGGTGAATTCTCACGTCCTTCCTCAGCTGGCCAGCCTGTCCCTGAGTGCACAACCTCCGTCTGCTCGTCGCCGAGGGCCTCCCCCCACGGCACCCAGGAGGGATCTTGCTCTGACCCCCTGCCCAACCGGCGGCCTACCGGCCTCTGTCCGCTCAGAGAGCGATGCTGCCGTTCTGCGTGCGGAGGTTGCTCTTCTTCTAAAGAAGGAAGCAATCGAGCCTGTCCCTCCAGCTGAGATGAGGTTGGGGTTTTACAGCCCTTATTTCATCGTGCCCAAGAAGAGCGGTAGGTTGAGACCCATCCTGGATCTCAGAGCTTTGAATCTGTCTCTTCTCAAGATGCCGTTCTGTTTGGGGTCTGTTTGTTGACTGGTGTTCCTCTCGCAGAGAGGATCCACAGAGATGCACGATTGCAGTAGTGCTTTCCTTCCTGCAGGAGAAATTGGAGCACAGGTTGTCCCCTTCGACTCTCAAAGTGTATGTCACGATGCAGTGGAGGGTGCGTCCCTCGGGAACCACCAACTCATCGTCCGGTTCCTCAGAGGTGCGCGTCGGGTTAATCCCCCGAGACCACACCTCATACCCTCTTAGGACCTGGCTGTCGCCTTAAATGGGGAGCCTGGGGCAGGCTCCCTTCGAGCCCCTTCAGTCAGCAGATATGAAGTATCTGACACTGAAGACAGCGCTCCTGACCTCCATTAAGAGGGGACCTTCAACCCTTCTCTGTCGACGAAGAGAAGACTAGAGTTCGGCCTTGCGGATTCTCATGTCATCCTGAGACCCCGGCCCGGCTATGTGCCCTAGGTTCCCACCACGCCTTTTCTGCAATCAGGTGGTGAACCTGCAAGCTCTGCCTGGGGAGAAGGTAGACCCAGCGTTAGAGTTGATATGTCCGGTATGCTCTCTGCGCCTCTACACGGACCGCACTTTGAGCGTCAGACGCTCTCAGCAGCTCTTCATGTGCTATGGTGGAAAGGGAAGGCTGTCTCCAAACAGAGGTTGGCCCATTGGGGGGTAAAAGCCATCTCCCTGGCTTATCTTTACCAGGGAGAGCCGTGCCCCTTAGGACTTAGAGCTCACTCAACAAGGAGTGTCGCCTCGTCCTTCGTGTTGGCTCACGGTGCCTCATTAGCAGATATATTTAGGGCTGCAGGCTGGGCGAAACCCAACACCTTCGCCAGGTTCTATGACCTCCGCGTAGAGGCCGTGTCTTCTCGTGTCCTTAATCCGGACAGCAGGTGAATGAGAGGACCAGCTGATGCCGGCTTGCTGCGCCCACCCAAGGGATCCATGCTCTATTTTTCTCAGTTCCCTTGACTGCGTGAATCTGAGTCCTCCCTGCCCCGCAGCTCGGACCTAGACGGAGTAGCGTCTCCATGTAACAAGGCCCTAGAGTCCTGGCCTGTTCCATAGGTGTTCCCATATGTAACGTTGAAGTGATTCGGCTGAAGGGGTAACGTCTAGGCTACTAAATGTAACCGACGTTCCCTGAAGGAGGGAACGGAGAGGTTACACTTTCTCCTGCCATGATTCTGAGGTTGCGCTGACGCCGGCTCGGTTCTTTAGCAAAAACCTACATGTGCATTCCGCTCGTGCCCTCTTATACTCACACAGTGATGAGGTGCACTCCAATATTCATTGGCCCTTTGTATAAAGCTCAAAGGCAATTGGTCTCTCTGGCGAGTTCCCATATGTAAAGTCGCCGTTCCCTCCTTCAGGGAATGTGGGTTATGTTTAGTAACCTAGACGCTTAACTTTTGCGTCAGTTTTGCAACACTAGGAGAATACTTGTTTTTGTGCAAAGAAAACAAAAATGGCAACATAATTAACCATTTTTCTCCCAATAGTTACGTCTTTTTAGAGAGCATCACAATGCATATATTTCCCCTATAAACAACTGCAGATTACGTTAAAGCATGCATATGTGTTGCTTTATGTTACTCTCCAAAACTGTGGAAGACCTAACTCAGGGGAGAAGAAAGGTTGAGTAAATTATGGTACTTTTTTTTTCTTTGCAAAAAAAAAAGTTATTTGCAAAACTGAAGTTGAGCCACTGATGTGAACTGTTTTACCCATCTCAGTCAAACGTGTTGCTTCTGCAGCTCCATGTGCTCCTTCCACTGACTGCAGCTAGGTGAAAGGGTCATGCAAACTCACTGAGAAAACTCTTAGCTTTCTAATTGCCTCTAATAAAATCAATAATAGCTAATGACTGCATTGATTCCCAAACAAGTGAATTTTCCTCAAACAAAGCTGCTTGTTATACAACAGCATTATGAATACGACCACTTGAATAACCACTTGCGCTGTGAAATACAAGGTCATTGTCAAAATTGCTATCATCTGGCAAATGCTAACTTTAACCTAACCTTGATTTTACCATACATAAAGTGACATATATATATACACACACAAGACAACTGATTTCTTAAGTTAAGTCTATCTCCCGTTTGGTATGTGCAGGTTTATGAGCTTGAACAGGCATTTCTTTCTTTTTCTCCATTTGTCTCTCCCTGTCACACCTACACACAAATGATGGCGGTAAAATTCTATATACTTTCCACCAGCTAACCTGTTGCCCTTTGTTTTGCACTTCTGAAGGGCAAAAATAATGATTTCTGATTTGGTATGCATTTTCCCCTCTCTCCCTTGCACCATCTCTACTCGTGGCGAGAGACAAGAGGATTTCAGGTTTATTAGAAGTCTTCGCTGTGCTCTGCCGGTACTGTAGATTTTATGAAAAGAACCGAGAGAAGGTGAAATAGATGGGGCACTGGAAAAACAAGTTGATACGTTCAAACAAACACCATGATAATAAATATCTAGTGAGTAATTACACTGCACTGCTTGAGTGCTTCTCCTTTATTGTGTACAAAAAATAGAGGTTTTCAGGAAGCAATCGCTCTAAAAGTTCATTTATTGTTAAGTTTGACTGCAAGGAAAATTTGCTATTATTTGAGATTTAATGAAATTTAAGTTTATGCATTTCGTTGGCGAATTTGGTATTGCTAATGTAGACCTTCAATAAAATTTACAATGATTATTAAAAATTAAAGTCATATGATGTTGCTAAAAATTATTTTGTGTATTTGTTGTAATGCATTGGGTTTATACGGTAAACAGTTAAAAAACCCACACAAATAGGCACTTTTGACAGATCTTGATTGGCGATGTCACCAGCACATTCCAGGCCGAGAACAGTTTTTAATTGTGCCACACCGTACCAGGCTCACGTGGAAACCCAACTGGAACCGTGCCTGACAGTTCTTAGAACCGTTCGGCCCGATAGTGGAAAAGTAGCTAAAGCTCATCGTTCTGAAAGTTAGGTGCCCTGATTGTCCGGCTATCCAGTGCGTTGTAATTGGCTTCTAGTGTGTGACAGAAATGATGCCATGCCATGATGCATTGTGCTTAGTAAGTAGCAGATTCTTTTAAAGAGTGCGTAATATGGCTTTTAAAAAAATGTAATATTTCCAGTTTGTAATGTAGCTGTCCTTCAACGGTCTGTCCTTCAACAGTCTGCAAAGTTATTACTCCAAAAAAGTGCATTTTAAAGAAAGAAACTGTCTCTCAAAACAAAGATTTGACTCAGAATTGCCTTAATGAGTCGTTTTATTTTCAAATCTTCCGCCTGTTACCGATGTGCGTTGGTGGTATAGTGGTGAGCATAGCTGCCTTCCAAGCAGTTGACCTGCTTTTGATTCCCAGCCAATTCATTTCATTCCTGATTATAGTTAATACAAACTGTATATTATGTTCATATTTCTGTACATCCAGCTGTAAATATTAAGCAGTTTCTTCTTGTACATATCCTCCATAAGCACACCTACAACTTATAACTTTATCCTGCACTTGCTGCTATTGCACTCCTGGTTTGACCTAAACTGTATTTCGTTGCCTTGTACTTGTACATGTGTAATGACAATAATGTAGAATCTAATCTAATCTAATCTAATATTTGCATAATCCCTGCCTGCCAATAAAATCTGACCTGCCCACAAACACTTCCGCTAGTCAGTGTTTACATCATGTCAAGAAGATGCTGTGTTTTGAGGTGCGAAAGCAAGTGTGTTTTGTTTTCATTGCCCAAGGATGCTGATGTAAGGAATCGGTGGTTAAACTTATTTTTTTCCACAATACCAGCAGTACAACGAAAAACTTTTGTTATGTACTCGTCATTTTACCAATGACTGTTTTTCTAATCTTTTAAACTAATTTTCTAAACGCTCGTCCATGAAAGATAACTGTCACATTCATTGTCCGTTTAATCACTTCCTTCAGAGGCTAGGCGAGGCTCCTCTTAAGCATTCGGGGAACACGTAAATGGAACAGGCTAGCAAGTGCACGTTATTGCGTCATTACGTCAGTGAAAAGGTCC
>JAUMHQ010000075.1:3076413-3099307 GCA_032361165.1 Enteromius paludinosus | reverse complement strand
ATGAATATATATATATATATATATATTTTTTTTTTTTTTTTAATATATATATATATATATATGTATATATAATTTTTTTATCGAATCAATTTGACATTTTTTATGTGTTATTTCTGGGCTCCAGGTAGTGCTAAGGGGGATTGTGATATATATATATATATATATATATATATATATATAATTTGAATAGAATTAAAATTTAATAATTTAATAAATAAATAAAATAATAATAAAATTAAAACTTTGAATACAATTTTCACAGTATAAATGTAACATGGTAGTATTATAATACTCTAGTACCATGTAAATATGGTATTGTTATCTGATATTATCTAAACGCTAGTAAATAAAAGCTGGGTCAAATAAACATAGTAACGTTATTTCACGTTGCCATTTCTCAGCCTTTTAAAGAAATCAGCACAATATAGCATCACCATATCACTATTACGCATCAAAGTGGCCTTTTCGATAAAGGTAGTAGGCCTATATTTAGTTATGCATGAATGTAAAAAGCTAAAGTTATTAAATAATAAATCACTATTAACGGGATGAACCTAGCAAACACAAGAAACAAAAGGGAATTAACTGCAAACACAGACTTTTAAATGTTTTTATTTTTATATACGTTTCAAAAATGATAAGTTAAAAAGACAAAAATATTTGATCAGTTATGAATGACTCGTGTAAATGCGGAAGAGCTGAGCTAACGTAGTAGCTGTAACGTTAGCTAGCTAATACACGACATTTAGCACACAGTTGATAGTACACGCGAAAACAAACATTTACATACACGCCTCATTAACGAATGAATGCAATTTTCGCAAATACATTTTAAACTTATAATATTACAAGCTACAGTAAAACACATAACGTTATATCACCACACCTGACACAACGAGCGCTTCATTTGGTCCAACAGTCAGGCAGCAACCCATTCTTGCATTTAATACCAAACAATAATCCCTTCGTGTGTATTCCTGTACGTTATATTTAATAAAGCGTTAATTTAGCAGCTTTTTGACTCGCAAAATGAAAAAATCTCAGTCTTTACGAGAGATAAAATGTTTGTCAACACAGGCGACCCTGCCCACCACCACAGGAAGGAAGGGTGGTACGTGATACTGTATGGCTGTGTGTCAAACCTAGCGTGTCCCCTAACTAGACAGCACGTTTTTAGCGTTCCAAGGCGCCTATAATGGTCAAAGATGCTGTCTAGGTAAGCAGCTCACTAAGTTTTGAGACGCAGACCGTGTGTTGTCATGATTACTGTAAATGCTAGTTGTATTCATGTCTGCGCAGTACGTGCTTTTATTGATGAGCTGCATAGATATAAACTATGTGATGTATATGTGATATTGTGTTTTTAAATGTTTGTTTTCCATTCTGTCGCCATTTATGTTTAATTTTAGTGGCTGCAGGGGTATATTTTATGCATTTATACATTTTACAGCGTGAAAGAAAGACTTAATGTGGTAGTAGTCTATAATGCGCAGATTTTTTGATATAATGGTTATTTGATTATATAATCCTTTTTTTTTATTTTGACATAAATAAATGACATACTGGTTAAAGTAATTTATTTAAAATATTTGTATTACAGTACGTTTAAATGCAGAATAGATTTTAATGCACTGTACATTAAAATATTAAAGTTCTTAAAAATAGGCCTTTAAATCCTGTTTACAAATATTTTAATTGGACTTTTTCTTTAGTTTTTGTGACAAAAACAGAAAACGGAACATATTTGTATTACAGAATTAGTGGACACATTACAAAAAATTAAATAAATATCAAGGGTTTAGAATTATTCTTTGTTTTCTTTAAAATAATATAATATTATAATTTAACGAGTGTAATTCCCATACAGTAGGTGGCGCGTTGAACCCAAGTTATCTTCGCGTTTTCTCGACCTCAGCGAGGAAGACACGTGGGAAAAGCGTACTGCGCATGCGCGGATATAGGCTGCAGCAGTGGGCACTGGGCAGCAGCAGTGACTAGACAAGCGCTTTATCGACACAAGCAGAGCACAGGTGCCGAATAACCCAGCAAAATGCTCTTTTAAACAATCGTACGTCTCATCCCGAAGCCAGAGAGTAAGTTTCGCTTTCGACATCTCCCATCCGATCATTTTAATGCCGTTTTAAGAAGCTGTGAGCTGTAAGCCGGGCAGTGGCTCGCACAAAGAACAAGACACAGGCTAACTGTTATATGCTAGTGGTTGTAGCAAGTGTAGAGACAGAGGTACCAAAACAGGCTGAGATCTCACTCTGATCACCTCTTACATTGGTTGGTAAGTTAGTTAGCCAGGCGTTAAATGAGCACGACAAACCTTCAGCCAACCGGATACATCTTATCTACAGGGCAGATGTGTGCTACCGTGATCCTAAATTGTGTAAGTGTGTCTGTGTTGATCTGAGGTAAAGGTAATGCATGTAGCTTGTGGCTAAGCAAACTTTGGTTGCTAGCAGATTTATTATAGGGTGGATGAAATGGCAACCACAAATTGTACTTTAAACTCAGAGTGCTTTGGTTTCATGATTGGCTAATTGTGTTTGAGATTTCACAATGTAGCTCAGCTCTTCCAAAGCTCCTGTTGTTTTTAATTAAGACCGTAAATGTGTGTCAGCTTAAATGTAAGCCAGAAATTCTGCTTGGCTGTACAGTATTTGCTTGTAAGAGCTCTGAACTGTGAGTATGTTTAGATATTGAACGCAGTTCAAAGGTTTTTTTTTTTAGTTTTTAGTTTTTTTTGTAGAGCACCAACTAAATAAACAACTCCCCCATCACCCACTGGTCCATTTTAGGGATGATATATAACAGGACGTGCATGGGGTTATCTCTGATTCTAAACGAATCCAGGATGTTTAAGGCAGTGTAAATCTAAGCTCTGGCTGGTAACACCTCCTTCAGTGTGAAATTAAAAGCAGCTCCCTAATGAAAATAGCTGGGGGTTGGGTGCGCAGAACATGTCAGGCTCTGTCTCGACTGCACTTTTTGACACCTGCACATCTCAGATTGGAGGAGTCAGCTGGGAGCATGTGGCCTGTGGTCGTGTTGCCGCATCCCCTGCCGTGCCCCTGGGCACCTGCCAGGCAGACAGGAGAATGCGTTTGCATCGCACTCCTGACACTCAAACTGCAGGGTGTGCACCGTGGGCCCTGACACCAGCTGTTTCAGAGAGCTATTTAAAAAGGTCATGCTTGAATGCATGATATTTAAATAAATGGCTACAATGAGGCAATTACAGAGATCTATAGCTAAAGCGTTTGATGGATGTTCAGGTGAATTAGCAAGGGTAGGGCCTTTGTATACTTCTGCGATTGCCGTTTTCGTGCGGCTCGCTGTAAATCATGTCATTTGTTGACTGGCACGCTCTACTCAATATTACTTAGCTTGTTGGGATATTCACCGTGTGCTGCTTTTAAATCTGCGAGTCTTTTAGTCTAAGGTGTTCTGATTATTGCTTCTGCTGCTTCTGTGTTGCAGCAAAGCGCCACTAATTAAACTAGAAATTTCCTCCTAATAATTTATTACTCTCATTAAGTCCCGTTGCACAGTGTGTTCCATTAAACCTACATCTACATGTAAAATTGGATCTCTTTAATGACGCCCTCAGAGGAGAAAATAGCCAATGTTTCTTTTTTTACACCATGTATTTTAAGAGACGAATGATGTGAATCCGTTTTTTGTTCCTGACATGACTGTTTCCTTTGCAGTGTGATGAGGAGTGAGAGTCCAATGTTGCATTAGTCTCATTGTGACATGCTGGCCTGTCTGCCAGTATCAAACCCCTCCCTCCAGCTTCTCTCGCACACGCAGATGAACACTGGACTTCAGAAATGTAAGAAATGGCCGTTAACCGAAATGAGCTTTGTTCTGATTAGACTGCATGTACGCTTGACCTAGTTTGTCCCTTTGTTAGCTCTGCATCTTGACCCTGCCCCATCAGAGCCCTGATAAGCAGCTATATGCTTCATATGTCATTTGCATATATCATATGAGCGCGACATTTCTTGCATTACCCTTCACGTTTGGCCTTCTCTTGCTCACAGGGGACACTACACAGAGGACGAGATCAGCATACTATCCTACCCCAGCGGAATTGGATGCCTATGCTAAGAAAGTTGCCAATAACCCACTGACTATAAAAATCTTCCCCAATAGCGTCAAAGTACCTCAGAGAAAGCATATTCGGCGCACCGTCAACGGGCTCGATACCTCCAGCCAGCGCTACAGCCCCTACCCACCTCAGGTCAACACCCGGACGGGCCTCTTGGCCATCGTCAAAGTCCCCGTCAAAGGGATCCTCAAGGACATCGAAGGCGGCCGAGCCCGTTTTCTCCCTAAGCTCATCATGAACCCGCACAGTGGGCTTTACGCCAATCCCAGCACTTTAAATGTTCCTCACACTGTTCCACACCTTCAGACTCCTTTAGGCCAAAAGAGACTCACTCACTCTCAGGCCTTGCAGGCCCATCCGCAGTCCCTGCAGCAAAAGAGCAGTTTACAACCACAGCAGAGCCTGGCCCACCAGGAGGCTTTGCATCAGAGCCAGGCTCACCAACCGCCAGTACCGCACCACACCCTAAACCACCAACAGACTCTCATGCAGCAGCCGCAATTGCCTGGTCCGCAAGGACTCCGGCATCTGCCCGATATGGCGCAGTCTGTGAACCTGCAGGGCTTCTCTCAAACCCAGCCCATGCCACAGGCCTCTTGCGCCGGCCCTCCGGCCCCCGGGGTCTTGCAGCCGCCACTGACAGGCTTACAGATGCCTCGCAAGCTGCCAGACGCCGATGCCCCTCCCAATGTGACTGTGTCTACCTCAACCATCCCGCTTTCCATGGCTGCCAGCCTGCACCAGAACCGGCCCAGTGACCTGAGCAGCATCGTCAATCAGATCAACCAGTTCTGCCAGGCTCGGGCCGGCATGGGCTCTACCTCCATGTGCGAAGGACAGATCGCCAACCCCAGTCCCATCAGCCGCAACCAGCTCATCAATGCGAGCTCTCGGGTGTGCACCCATCCCGGTGTGGGTCCTCCACCTTCTTGCGTGCTTGTTAACACTGACAAAGGCGGTCCTGCTCCCACTCTGCCACTGCCTGACATTGCTGCCATGAACAGGATGCCTCTTTACCACAATGACATGAAGCAGCATCAGTCCCAGCCACAGTTACCCCAGCAACAATGTCAACAGGGCCCTTGGGGGCAACACCAGTTGGCGCACCTCCAGCACCTTCCGGAGGGAGCGTCTCACCAGGGCAAGAATCTCCCTAGAGAGGCCCTAGTTGGACCGGGGTTCCTCACCAAGAACATGGGCTACCCGCAGGAGGTGTGCATGGCGCAGCCCTTCAACTTAAAGACCTCAACTGATAAACCAACACCATCTCCTCCTGTCAGTGGCATGCCCATGAGTTACAGTAACGGCCACTACTTGCAGCCTCCCTGGAACAGCATCCTACCCACGCCAAACAGTGACAGCTCAGGGTCTCAAGACCTGGTGGGGCCATTCCACGGGGGCCTCTCAGGGGCCTCCATAGACTGCACCCCCGGAGCACAGTACAGGACCGGGGCAGCCATTTCCAGCCAGACGAACCTGATGCAGACCATGGAGTACATGGGTGGCGACTTCCAGGCACCCTGCTTCCGAGCGCAGAATCCTGGCACAATGGCAAAGATGCACAGAGCGTCAGTCAGCAGGGCCGCAGATTCAGGTGATAGTAGAAATGTGCACATCCACCACCAAGGGTACAGATGAGCTGCGACCAGTTGACACTAGTCAGTGTTAGTCTGAGCGCAAGGAGAAAATTCCCCCTCTTCCCGTTTCGTTCTCAGTCTTGCAAGTGATCTACTGAATGTTTCCAGTACAATTATTTATGTGGCTACCACAAAGCTGAACCCCCATGTGCCACTTTTTCTTTTAATTTTTATTAGTTTAGGTTTCTTAAGTAGCTTTTGAAAAACACTGTAGGCATTTATTTATTTTAGTTTATTTTAATAATTTTTTCTTTCCAGAAAACGTCCAGAGATCAGTACAGTTTTTTCCCATTCCTATCCGGTCTGTGTTATACAGTATAAATGAAAAATGTACCACACAACACGCATATATTCGCTTTCCACTTTTGATTAGCAAATGTCCATTATTTAAAAAGCTGGGAAAAAATTCCCAGCAAATGCCATTTGTTCATAGTTTAGGCCTACTTGAGATTTGAAGTACTAACTCAATGAAGATATTTAAGGGGTGCCATGATACTGAAATATTTGGCTGTTTCATCCAAGCTAACAGCTTGTACAATGTATAGAGGTGGATTTTATTTTTGTTCCTCTCAATGTTTACATATTGTGCTTTTTGTAACTAATTCTGAATCGATATGAAAGTGCAAACTGATGCTGGGATATGCACATATGACAAGACTGTTTCTTTTCCAGACTGTTGAACATGAATCAGGTTAAAGTCTTAGATGGAAATGTTACACTAGGGCTGAGTCAAGCCACATTGTGTACGATGTTAATCCTTCCCTTGAAGTGTCAGCTAATGCACTATCCTTTTTATTCCCTCTCTCTCTCTCTCTCGCTCTCTCTCTCTCTCGCTCTCTCTCACTCTCGCTCTCTCTCTCTAGTATCCTATTAGATTTCAGTTTAAATGGAGACTGCTGTAGACTGAAATTACTTCGGGACTTGTTCTGTGCCCTAATTGCATACCATAGGGTTCTATTTTGTCTCTCAAACTTAATTGTTACTACTTGAATTTCATTGGAAAGAGACGGTGACGGCAGGCTTCGACTCACTACAGGAACGACGTTTAGCAGCCGACCCAAAGCTACCTTTGGGAAGAGTGTCATCATCCGCTCGTGCGTTAAAGGAAAGACGTCCTTGACCGTAATTGGATGACGGAAGTGTGTTGATGTAAGCGCAATATAAATGAGCACCACGGGCTAGCCTGTGGCTTTACTGCTGTGCTACTGTAACTGAGAGGTGTGATTAGCCGGTGTGAATGCTGTGTGTCGGGGTGGATTGGCTCCCTGCTTTTGCTCCATCATTAACACCATACCGCTCTTCCCTGGCGGGATCACTTCCATCTCCGTCACACGCTGTTGTGTCAGCTGAAGCCTGCCACTGCATTTTCCATCCACCTTAGGCACTTGATGTGTCATGTTGGTCTTATCTAAAATAGCTGAAATGCACCGCCTGTGACAGTCTATGTCTGTTCAACGGGAAATAACTTAAACAAAAGACGCTTTTCAAAGTCGACTTGTTCGGTGAATTCGATAATTGACCCATCCCATGCTCCACGATTTAGCTCCCATGGAGAGTTTCTCTCTTTCTCAGGTCTACCTGTGCCTCTTCTCACATTCTCCCTTGACTTTTACATCGACTGAGTCTCTCCACCTTTATCAGGGCAGGCCATCTGGCAGTGGAGCATGGGTATTGTCAGACTTTGGTGGAGCAACTGCAGATGAGCGAATGGGTGGAGCCGTGACACCCAGTATCATAACCTCCCTGTTTGCCCCTCAGACGCCTTAAATATTTGATCCTTGAACTGTCCTTGACAATAGGCATGGTGTAGAATATAAATTAATGATATTTAGCTAAGTTTGTTTTTGTGAAACCTCAAATCGGGGGAGCGACCTCCTGAAAGGAAGAGGTTTCTTTTGTATTTAGCAATGTATGTGTAGTACTGGGCTGTAACAGTTCGTTCACACCACATCATGTTATGTTTTCTCAGATTATAGCATCCTTATTTGCTCTGTTTACCATTGCAGCAAAACCTGTTCCAGTCCTTTTTCGTAATGGGCAAGCGCATTCGTCGGAACGCAACTAAAAGGTTTGCGTCCAGACTAACAGCAGGCCTAGTTTAAGCTTTCACGTCAGGATACGTTGCCCATGAAGCTGCTATTTTATTCCGACTACAAAAAGTTATTTCTTATAAATGTTGTGAGGATAGAGTTAAGATCTTATTTATATTATGCCTTTTTTTTTTTTTTTTTTTTTGCAATGCAATATTGTTAATAGGTTGAGTGTCGGTAGGTAATAAGTTATTCCGTTTGCCTGTCGACCATGTCATTGTAAAGCTTGAACGTTTAGACTTCCTGTATTTCTTTCGATCCTCTTTTCATGCCTTGTTACAGCTCAAGAGTACAAAGTCAGGTTACTCTTTTAATAGTTACTATCTCTATGTGAAGTGCCTCCTCTGGGCTGATGTGGACCGTGTGTATGTGACTGTTGGGATGGGAAATGGACCGGCGCTAGTGCACATTCCGTAGATGTAGTGCGCTGCTCAAGAGTGGGGGACCGAGCTACTTTAAAAACTACTGATATCGTTCAAAAAATAAAAGATAAAGAACACTGCGTGCTGCTGCAGGTGCAAAATCTGTTCGGATGTGAATAGTTGCTGCTGAATCACTAGTTTAGGTGGCGAGAGCTATGCCGCTGAACTCCCTAGTGTCCTAGAAACATTCGAAAGGAATGCTCTGGAAAGTTTCTTTGTCTTTTGGAGCACATGCACTCCTGCCCCCATGGCCCCCCTCCCTCCCCCCACCACCTTCCCATAACAACACAATGGCAATTTTGGACTACAGGAGTGTGTGTTAGGAGTTGAGTGCATCTCATCTTGTTCCACCAAAGAACAAAATGTCACTTGAATGGTAGCAGTGCGCACCTGTTTTGTGTAACCGAAAACTGTCATTCCAGATACACATTTTTTCAGGAACGTGTTGCACAAACATTCCCCTCTAACCAAAATAAAGTTTGACTTGCATTTGCAAAGTGTGTCTTGTCTGCTTTTGCTTTCTTTTGTCATTTGAATATTCCACTGATTCCATTGAGTGCTGGAATAAACCTATGGAAATTATTTTGGAAGACATATGCTCAGACATATTCACCTGTATTTGAGTGCGCTCATGTCATTTTATGTTTGCACTTCTTAAAATGTGTTTTCCTTGGCTTTTAGTCAGTAATGTCAATTATTATAATATCAAATATTATCTCTAATGGAAATACGTGACTGATTTTTCAGGTCAGTCTGTTGAATTTTCAGTATGTTGTGTTGGAAAATATAAAAACAAAAGTTTTGATGAAATAGTTTGTCACATGTATTTTAAGTACATGTAGTAGCCTTTTAGCTTCCTAGTGTTGTTGGCTACCGTTTTAAAATGAAAGAAATTACCTTTCTAAAAGACTATTCATGCAGTTTTTTGAAATTGTGTTAAATTATTATCTATAGTATTCGTAACCACTAGTTTGGAAAGAGACGCTTGAGAATGGACAGTAACGTAAATTAAATAAGAATGTTTCTATGTTTGCCAAGGATTAACAGAAAGGAAAATTCTGTCATAATTACTTGTGCTCATGTCGTTTCAAACCCATAAAACCTTCGTTCAACTCAAATTAATTCCGCCATTTTACGGAATATCGCAGTGCAAAATATACACAAGCTTTAACGTATTGGACGTAATCAGCCTTGTTTACATCCGGGGGAAAGCGCGCATGAAGGTAATCTGCGGTTGTTTACACCTAGTGGAAGGTGTACGAGTACGTTGTGATGCTCTCTAAAATGGTGTAAGACGTAAATCGCGTGAAAAGAATGGTAACGTTAAATTATGTTTATCTGGGATATTTGCAGTCTCTGGAACTATTTTCGTTGGAGGAGCAATCATAGACAAAATAACTGCCAATATAACTTATTCAGTAAAGCAATATCACATGCAGGTGTGCTTTTGGTTGAATGACAAAGCTGTGATTACATCAACGCTATACATAAAAGATATGTCTTAAGCCTAGTCCTAGACTAAAATGTAAGTCTGAGCGGTTTTAGCTGAAAGAAACTTGCACTGATTGATCTTAAAATATATCAGTGCCTTTGTTTTGTCTCAAGATGCACACCAGGAATGTTTTTTTTTTCCTAAGCACATATATAAAAATTGCTTGAATGTCCTAATTGAACTATGGCCTAGTCCTGGCTTAGTCTAAGCCCTGTCAGTGAAACCGGGCCATGGATTATTGAGCAGGCTACAGGAGGTTTTAGGGTTGGTGAGGTCAATGTCCCCTGCTTAAAAAAATGCAACAGAAACCAATAGGTAATTTGTTATGGTTTTCCACGTTATAATGGGAATTGTAGCCTAATGGTTTTCAGTGTTGGGGGTAACGCATTACAAGTAACGCAAGTTACGTAATAATAAAACTTTTTCCAAGTAACTAGTAGAGTAACGCATCACTTTTTAATTTTAGAGTAATATAACTGATTTACTTTTTCAAAAAAAGTAACGCCAGTTGCTTTGTTTTCTTATTTATTGGCTGACAAGTTTCCCGACTCCTGACATGTTGGGAGAAAACAGAAATACAGAGGCACTGTGTGCGGTGTGTGAATACAGTGTAGTTGACTAAATGTGAATGTGCATTAATTCATCTCACTCTCAAAAAACAGATTTTGTATTCATCAAAATGAATTAAAATAAACTCAGAAAATGACACATTTTATTAACCAATGTCTTTGCTGCTGACCTTTGATGATCTACTTCAACCATACTTAAAAACAGCAAAAACGACAGTGCTTCATTGTTTTTTATTGCTGAAGAGTATTAAACTTTGTTCTCCTGTTTTCTGCTTTACTGATGGGAATTAACTTTTCTTCATCCTGAGGTTTATTCTTGACACTTTGTGGTGTGCTTTTACATTTGCTATAAATAGAATTTCCAATATTAAAAACAAACACTCAAGCTCTGCCCATCTTTACCCGTAGCGCATTACTTTCCATAAAAAGTAACTAAGTAACGTAATTAGTTGCTTTTTTAAGGAGTAACGCAATATTGTAATGTATTACTTTTAAAATTAACTTTCCCCAACACTAATGTTTTTAATGGAAAATGTAGTGCTTATTGGTCTTTTGGCAGGCCTTATTGTTAGCCTGGTGGCTTGTTAAAACAACTAAATCCCAGTTGAATATGTCCCAAAACACAATAATGGTTTTAATGGTTAAAAGTTAATTTTAAGGTTTGTAATGGTATTTGTAGGGAAACCATTAGAATTTCAATGATGATTTCTATTGTTTTATTCGTTTTTCAGTATGCAAATAATATGTTTGTCCCATATCTCAAATCAGGGATTTCACTTTTCCCCAATTGTAAAATGAAGATAAATTGCACATCTAGACAGTCTCAATCTGACATTGTTTGTGAGACCTGTGAAAGTGCAGCTAGCCTGCATCAGTGTGTTATTTAGTGTTCTTGGGGGCTCAATAATAATCTTGTCAAAGGGGTTTAGACGTGTCTACTGAAAAAAAAGAAAAGAAAACCACTTTATTTTTATATGGATTACCACCCACAGGATCTTGACAGATTTGGCACTTGCGTCGGAGCTCAGTTAACCTCAGGGTATTTATGTGACACAGCTCTAATTGGCTTTGTACAAAATTGTGCCATGATGCCATGTTCAGAGAACACAGGCGTTAGCTGAGGATACTCAAAAATGTTTTGCCAAACTCTCCAGCATTTGGGGGCTTTCGGTCCAGACAGGTTCTGATTATTAAATATAATAAAATACCTCCAATTTGATAATGTCCAGTGCTTTGCTACAATCTGTAATGTTGAAAGCGCTATATAAATAAAAGTGATTGAAGTGACTGATATACTGTTGTACATTTGAATGAAATGTGACACATTGAGAATGAATTAGATGGATTGAGTGTGGGTGACACAAATGCTTTGTGTTTTATCAGGATCTTAAATTTAGTTTCTTTATAAATGTATTCTGTTTTATCATATACTGTAGTGCAGATAAATGCCTGGGAATGTTAGAAATTAATAATTTTAAGATACTTGTAATTACATAATCTTAATTGTTTTGCGTTACTGTGACCTCTTCTGGTAAATTTGTGTCGGTACAACTAACTCATACATTCGGGCCTGGTTTCATAGACAGGGCTTAGCCATAGTTTTATAATGAACCAGTTAACCAGTTTTAGGCCTTAGTTCAACTAGGACATTTAAGTATTTTTATTTTTAAGTATTTGCCTTTAAAAAAGCATTTGTGTGTATCTTAAGACAAAACAAGGGCACTGACATGTTTTAGGATCTTTCATTTTAGTCTAGGCTTGTCTTGTCTGTGATACTGGGAGTTGATGTTTATATGCAGGACATTTTAATAGGAATTTTATAAAATTATTATTAAATATTAGTCATTATGCAGCAACAGATTCATTGTAGTAGGCTATAGAAAAGTATTTTTAGTAAAAAAAAAGGAGAGAAATAAGAGGGAAGAAATAAACAAAAAAATTAGTCAAAAATGATTAATCCATTGAATCAGTTTAATGTCTAAAATCATATAATTGACTATTAAGTTAATACAGTACACGAGTCATTTCAGTCTAATATGATTTCTACATGAAGTCCATGCATCAAGACTCATTAGCCTCTAAAATAAGTGGTTAAGCAATTATCTAATTTGCAGTACATGGCGGAATCACATCTCATGGAGCAAATTGATCTTATATTTCCACAGAGGTGATGAAAACAAGACATTTACAAATTCAAGCGGATTGATAAATATGCTTTAAATTTCCACAGGTCCTTTAGACACAACACCTGGAAGTTGTTCAAAAGAAACATAAATCTTAGTATGAGATTGTATGTAAATACATGCATATATTAATGCAAATATTATTTACTAAACTTCAGCTTATAATGCCTCAGAGTGAATAAGTACAGTGATATTTTATTCATTTTGTTTTTATTTATGAAATTCCTTATTACTATTACTGTAGTTTTCATAAACTGAATTTCCTCTTTAGACCCTCCTGCATTTTTTGTAATGGAATTGCTTTGTCATTCCTAAAGGAGACATAAAAATAATGTGATTAGTACTTGGAGTTTCGTTTTTTGATATATGAAAGAATAGATTATGCATTACCTGAATCATATTCATTCTTAAATCAAAGGACACAGCACAGTATAGCAAACATGCTTCTGTTGCATACCTTGACATTCTCTCAAGCTTCGACTCTGTGTAAACACTCCTCTTCTTCATCACGTACAGTATCATAATGTCACAGAAGTAAGAACCCTTGGGCACAAACAAACTTGGTATGTAGATTGATATAGATGATGTATGGTTTATTAATATTTACATACTTACAGCAGCCATTAAAGTCAAAGCAGAGGCTATGTTGACAATTGTAGGAATGATGCTAAATTTTCTTGCCTGGAAAAGACTCACATGTATTAAAGTTGTGCATTATAGCATTGTGCATTTATTTATTTAGCATTTGATATACATACTGTTCCAAACACCATGATGTCCAAATGAATTCCAAAAACGTTGTAAAATGTTCTTCGGCTCTGTCCAGCATCAGTGTAATAGCGAGCAAATCTGAGAAGACAATTAATGGCAATACAGTATTCCATGTTAATTTAACCAAATGTTACATTTCCTCTGCGTACATCTTTTTTTCTAAAGAAAGACAAACATAAATAGTGATGAAATCCTAAATATTCAAAGCCACACATGAATATTTGCTGAGTAAAATTTTCACCTGAGATTTAGTGCCAAATTACAGTAAGAAAAAGTTTATTTTGGCATCCACATACATTCTATTCAACTCTTTTGGTAGAGGGACAATGCATACTTGTCTAGCTTCAACATTATCCATTCTTTTTAAAAGAAAAAAGATATCAACTGAATGCAGAGTAACCGACATGTTTTTTTTTTGATCACTGAAAACATACAATTTAACAATTTACTCCACATTGCAATACCCATATCTCTGGTATTGAACCATATTGGGCCTTTAAAAAGATTATGAAAAGAAAATGCTTGAGAGACAAATTCTAAAAGGAAATCACGATATCTTTATTACTTGTTTAAGAAGTGAATGTTTTGCAAATAACATAATTTCGAGAGGATCGCGAACGCATCGTTAATCCGCTCCCAATCCAATCATTTCCCCTTCACTATAAATCCTCCAAGCTTTCATTCACTTGCATCTCGCTTTCATGCACTCTTCGGATCGCACGAACGAAGACACATCCTACAAACACAACGTCTTACTTTGACTCGTCTGCCTGACATTCCTCCGCGAGGATTCCGATCCTCGAGACTGCCTTCCAACAAACTGCTACCGCTCAAGCTCAACTGAGAGCCCGCGGCGGCTAGCAGAGACCACAACAACACGGCTCACAACAAATTCCCCAGCGCGACGCCAAGAGGACCCAGCTCCCCTTCCAGCCAGCCAGCCTGAATCCCCACGGGAGACCGTGGCTTCCGATTCGAGGCCGCATGCCTGACCGCTCTTAGATCCCCATCCTATTCGCTTTCCGCCAAAGCCATCCAAGTGAAAGAAACCACATTACTCACCAATCCCTGGCCCCCGCCACCATTTTTCCCTCAGCCCAGAAGTAAAACAAAGCCCATCGTTGTAACTTCCCAAACGCAAGCAGCAAGTCAGAGTGGAACTGGCAGACGCCGCCAGATGACGTCATACATAAGCCGCATATCCATGACGCCAGCACGGCATTTCCTTTCACTTTCCCATGGTCACATAACGTATTCTACGCACCCATTCACCCATTTTTAGGTTCATTGATTTATTTAGCCATCGATTTATTTAACCAACGGTTCATGTTGTCAGATCATATATAATTTTTACTGACCAGAACTGTTTAACTAATTCCCTGTTTTTTTTTCTCCTTCTCCTCCGCAGAGGTTCTCTATCTCATCCCGGAGTTTATTGTATCCCTACCCAGTCCCACATTTTGCCCCAATCCACCACCACAGATCCCAACTCAGTGGATGCCCTCATTAAAAAAGAGTTAGATTCCACTTTCATGATCGGCCTTTCCCTTCCCCTCCCTTCAGTATCTTTCGAGTCAGCCCAATAGGCATGGCAACTCGGAAGTATTCAGGGAAAAAAAAAAGATCATCAATCTCTCCTCTCCCCATAACTCTCCCATTCCTAGTATCAACAACCTAATTCCCCTAGAAGAATTCTCCTTCCTCTACCACATCGCAGACCAAGCTATCGAATTAGTCAAACAAGTAAGCAGAGGAGCTTGGATGGCCAAAGTCGACATCACTTCCGCCTTCAAAGTCATGCCTGTCCATCCTGACTTCTGGCACCTCTTTGGCATCCAATGGCAAACCGATTCTACTTCGCCGTCCGCCTCACCTTCGGTTGCAAAAGCAGTCCTACAACTTTTTGACATGCTCTCCGAAACCATTTGCTGGATCCTCCATAACAACTATCAGATCCACCACCTCATCCACCTCCTAGGTGATTTTCCAGTCATTCCACCGTCAAACGCCCCGCCCGCCGCCAATTTATCAACCATCCTCAAAGTTTATAATCACCTAGGGATCCCAATAGCGCAAGAAAAAACTTTGAGCCCCAGCACATGCATTGAATTTCTGGGCATTAACCTCGACTCTCTGAAATTTGAAGCATTCCTTCCCAAAGAAAAATTTGATAGAATCACTCTTAAAGCCTCCAACCTCATAGCCCATCCCCAGTGCTCCAAACGAGAACTCCTCTCAGTCTTCAGGCACCTCAACTTCGCCATGCATATCAGACCCTTCATTTCCCACTTACTAAACCTAACCTCATCCGTCCCTTCCCTAGAAGACCCCATAACCTTATCCGACCCTTGCCTCCACAAACTACAGCTCTGGGTCTCTTTCCTTTCCTTTTGGATTTCTGCTCTAAACCAATTAATTCTCACTGCCAAACACATCCCAGGGAAGGATAACGCTATCGCTGACTCACTGTCTTCAGGACGCTGGCGCCAGAAGCCGACCCCCAGCCAACCGCAGTACCTCCCTATTCGCAACTCATATTTCCTTAAACCATCCCTTAAGACCACTATACGAAAAATCCTTCAACTCCATGCTCCTAGCCGTAGCCCCTAGAACTCTCGAATCATACCTCACAGCTTGGAGAGCTTTCAAAACCTTTCACCTTAGCTTCAATCTCCCTTTCCCAGATTTCTCCCTACTTGCCATTACCTCGTTCATATCATACCTAAATTCTTCTAGATTTCTCCAAGCCAACTCCATCGAAGGTTACCTAAGTGGACTCTCCCCCACCTCTCCCTATATCTCCAACACCCAAACCCATCTTATCATTAAGGGTATCCAAAGAGAGAACCCCTCTCGTCCCAAACAAAGGTTACGCATAACCCTGGATATCCTAAACCTCTGCATCTCCACCCTTCGCCTAAACTATAGTTCCCCCCAGTCAACCTCACCCTTGACGCCATGTTCACCCTAACTTTTTTCGTCTTCCTAAGATGCTCAGAATTTACAGTTAATTCCCCATTTAACCCTTCCACCCATCCCACCATTTCTGACCTCACCATCCTCGATCACGAAACCATGACCTTTTTTATTAAACAAAGTAAAACAGACCAACTTAAAAAAAGCCACCACATCTATATTTTTAAATTAACAATGCCATACCCAGCCTTACCAAACCCTACAATCATTCCTATCCTAAAGAAGCTCATTCGCTTCTTCCCCCCTTGAACCCCTTTTCATAGACGAGTCAAACCATCCCGTCTATAGATTCTGGTTCCAAAAACACCTCTAGTCTGTCCTCTCAAAATCTGAAATTGACCCAGAGCGATTCTCTTCCCACTCCACTACAGCCGCTAAAGGAGGCTTAGCCCCAAACCAAATCCAAACGCTCAACCGTTAGTCCTCTGAAGCCTTTAGAAATTACATCCGCCTCGATCCTGCCTCCATCCTCCAAGATATGCTAACCCTCCCTAGCCCCACAGAAAATCAAGACCCACCACCCACCTTCCAAAGGTAACCAATTTCTTTCCCTTTTTACCTCCACTGAGACCTCCGCTGAGGCCTTTTTCTCTCCTATCCCACCTCCGCAGAGGTCCCATTCCTCCGCTAAGGTTTCACCTCAGCCTCTGTTCTCACCTCAGACATTCCCATCCCCCTAGCTCCACTGAGGGCTTTTTCTCTTCTATCCCATCTCTGCAGAGGTCCCAAACCTCCGCTGAGGTTTCTGCCCCACCTCCGTTAGAGGCACGCCCATCCCCTTACCTCCGTTGAGGGCTTTTTCTCCTCTATCCCATATCTGCAGAGGTCCCCGTACCTCTGCTGAGGTTTCTGCCCCGCCTCCGTTAGAGTCATGCCCATCTCCCTACCTCCGCTGAGGGCTTTTCTCCTCTATCCTATCTCTGCAGAGGTTCCGTACCTCCGCTGAGATTTCTGCCCCGCAGTGTTAATTTTGACAGCAAATTTTTATTTAATCTTAGTCTTTTGACTAAAATGACATTTAGGTTTAGTCATATTTTAGTCATCTGAATTGTTTTTAGTTTTAGTCTAGTTTTAGTCGACAAAATATCATATGATATATGATCACCCCTCCTCTGCCCCTTCTCCGCCTTTTCCCACATAATTCACGCCTTTCCGGGGGGCAGGCGGAGACCGAGCCAAACGCCGAACTCTTGCCCACGCTAGGGTTCAATCCATTAGGATTCGAAGTTCGCCGTTCTCCCAGCTCGCTCCCCAGACAGCACGCCAAATTTGCTTTATTATTTACTATGAGGAAAGCGTGAACTCGTGAAACACATGTAATTATCCCCATTGACATACAATGCAACACAGATTGAAGTCAACATTTTTCCTTAAAGACCTACCAATATAAATAAAATACAGTAACCTCACTGTAACTTGGTTCAGAATCTCAGGATCTTTTATGTAACAGTGGATTATGCAATCAATATTAATTCATGGAATTTCATATATTGGCTTTCTTCTTCAAAGATGACACAAAAAAGAGGACCCAGATTGTAAAAAAGGGCCAGGTACCTGAAATTATATCTCCCTTCTTCTGACAAGTTGCCCAGATATACAAAGCTGTATTGAGGACCACAATCTTTCTCGTCTTTATCGAGGTCACATAGCCACTCAATCATAACTGCAATTGAACCACCCTGTCATTATAATATCAAAATAATAGATTCAGTGTAATAATCACAAATGACTATTAAATTAAATTTAGCATCACATAATGCATTCATTATTCTCACCCCTTTAGCAATTTCTTCAAACTTATGTCCAGTTTTGTTCACAATATCTCCCAACCGAAATATAGGACAGAGTCTGGGAGCAATTTCATTATACAAGCAGTTTTTTAAATTCGATATTCTGTTTTTCTGTGGTACATTTGATCTGAGAAGAAAAACAACATTTCAGATAATTGAGTGGTAATATAGTTTTATATAGTAAATATTTTTAATCATCTTAAAAGCAGACAGGGTTTACACATTACCAGTGGATGCACCAGAGTGAGTTTCTTACGTTGAGAAGTTGAACTGGGAAAACCTGATGAAGTTTTTTATGTACAAAGTGAAGTTTTCAGCTTGTCTCAAGATGGTGGAAGAGCTAAAACAAAGTCTCAGGGTCACCTTACTTTTTATCTTAACTGAATGGGATGAACACTGAAACTTTACTTTAAAGAGTGAGAGAAAATATTCTTACTCTGGCTTCCTGGACATTTCAGTAGGACACCAGCCATATATTTCACAAGTGCCATTAGGTGGTTCCAAACAAATGCCAGTTTTAATTCCTAAAGAAATTTTTTATCGTGCAGCATTGCTTATTATGCTAGAATCATTACCTGATTATAAGCTTACTTTGCAAAAAAAAAAATCTAATTTTAAATCATACCGTTTCCAGCCCTAACAGCCTCTCCCACTGTGCATTCTTCATCCTTAGAGCAATTGTTGTTCGGTACTTCTGAGTTCTAAAAAAAGGATGCAATTTAAAAATGTAATTCCTGTTTTTTGTCTTACAATTTGACCATGTTTGACCATGTCTCATAATTCTGACATAACTCAGAATTGCAACAGGATGAGCACCTATTTTTTTATGCAAACATGTTACAGTGCACCCCATAAAACACAATCAAGCTTTCGAAAAAGCCAGTAGACCACCCCTTTTTAAATGGTAAGTTCACCCAAAAATGACAATTAGCCCACGCTTTACTTAACCTCAGGACATGACTTATGGATATGGATCATTTTAATTACAAAAACACTTTGATTCAAAACAGGAAGTCTTTAATCACCCCCGGAACTGTGTGGAGCAGTTTCTATTATGGATGGATGCACTTTATTTGACTTTTGGATTGTTGAAAAAAAAAACATCCACCCAATGCCATGATAAAGCTTGAAAGACCGATGACAATTTTTAAATATAACTCCGCTTGGATTCATCCAAAAGAAGACAGTCATATACACCTGCCTTAAGGGTAAATAAATCATGGACTCATTTTCATCATCAGCAGCAAAATACGAGATTTTGATATGAGATTAAATTACATATCATTGTAAAAACCAACCTAGTCTCATATAAATATATTCCTCTGTGCACTTTTTGTGCAACCCCGTTTTTTGCGTGCCATACTGCACGTTTCGACACAGTTTTAAAGAGAAATGTTCAATGAGTGGAGCTAAAACACAGGTTCAACACATGATTCCTGGCATTACATATATATGACATAAGCATATGAGGCTGGATATGTGTGATGCTAACGTTTAGAAGCATCAGTTTTCAAATATCCCAGGAGATTAATATTGTTTTAAAAACACATTATATTCTTCAAGTACTTTTGCGAAAATTACTCTTTATTAATCAATATCAAGGAATAAAAGGTGTTAGAGTTTTACTGCCTCTAGTGTTTATTTCTTTTGGAAACTGCACTGATGTACAGTACTTATTGGTATGTATTTCATGTCTAGCTAAAAAATGCACCCTAATTTATGCTATGAGACCAGGAAGGTAAAATAATTTTTAATAAAGTATAACAAAGTAACTTTTTTGGCAGAGCTGTGCAGGCCTAAATAAATCATTTTTAAATAATACACACTTATAAAATGACATATAATTAAAAATGGTCTGTGTGTTAGAAGCTCTCTAAAGTCTCTAAAGTCTTGTGTTTTTAAACACAAAAAATCTCTTTAGATTTGAGTGTTCTCTGAGACAACAGATGGTATGGAAATTGACACACCAGCAAGCCTATAAAACCAATCAAATCTGCCCGATAATGGGGAAGTAAAAGCACTGTAGTGTTTCACTATCAGTTCAAAAAATAACCACAGTGCTCTCATATGCTCTTACCCTGGTAATGGTCTGAATAGAACAGGATACCAAGATAATTGTAATTAGCAATTATGGAATAGCAAACAGTTGTGTGAACAGCAGATGTCGATCTTTAATAAATAATAAAGAGATTTTTTTGTCTTACCTCTGAACAGTTGCCTAATTTTTGGTTTGGTGTCTCGATGAAATTGGTTGTAATAAAAAGAAAGTTCTCACCCTGGGGGGTGAAAAATTTACCAAAAGACTTATTACTGAAGCAAAGTAATGATAAAGCAAATCATTATGAATATGACTTACATCAAACTTTTTAATCTATGGTTTGGTTTGACTCACCTGGTTGGGGAAAACATAGTCCTCTGGTCCCCAAAGATCTGAATGTGTTGAGTTGACACGTGTAACTCCTTTAACTTTAGTGAGCACAGAGCTCTCGATAGTATCATCTTTTACTTGGTATCCTTTGTTTTTCAAAAATACCCATCTGTTGAGGTAAAAAATATCTTTAAATATTTGCAATCAAACCAGTAAAAGAAAAAGAAAATGTACCTGTTTCATAGCTTGCATCATCACATAAGATGATTTTACCTCAAGCTCAAGCAAAACCTCTGATTGTGGTTGGACTAAAATTAGTCATAGCTCTTACCCGATGAGATATCCCATGATGGTGAGTTGAAATATTCTGTATAGGACTCCGATTTTCTTGTTTTGTGTGCTCACATATCTGACTGTTGTATAGTCAAACAGAAACCACAATCGATTTTGACTGTTCTGCCAAGACATTCCTGCTCCTGCTGCTGGAGATGTGCTTATGATGTGCTACTACGCCCTGCATCCCTAAGAGACACACTGTCATGTGCATCACGTCATCTTGCAATTTACATGCTCTTCATTAGCTCTTATACATTGATTTTCTTGCTTGGAATCTAAATAAATAATGTAATTAGCATATCACTAAATAATGCTGCTATTTTCAATTACTGTAAATAAAACCCATTGCTATTTGAACTTAAATAGCATCTATGCTAAGAAAATGTTCTAATTTTATTTAGTGTAAACAGCATCTAATTTCTATTTACACTTAGTGTAAATAGCATATCCCTAAAAATGCTGCCATTTTCAGCTGGTGTAAATAGGACCTATTGCTATTTGCACTTATAGTGTACATCTTACTGTGTGTGTGTTTTTTTTTTTTTTATATGTCATATATATTGCAGTATTGCAACATATTGCACTGTATCATTGTTTATCTACCAGAAATAAAGCTAAAAATGGAAAAGACAAAATTAGGACACCCTTACTGTTACCATAAGAATAAAAAGGGTACGTAGCAGTCAGGCACTGCTGATCAAACACCTTTTTAACTGATCATCAGCAAGCACCTCTATAAAAGCAGTTTTTACCCCCCCCCAGTTTTCTGGTCTGGAGCATTCAGGTGTGTGTCAACACAATGCCAAGCAGGTGAAACATCAGCATCATTCTACAGTGAGGTATTTAAAACAGACACCAATCCTGTTAGGAGTGGACATCCCAGCAAATTTACCCCAAGATCACACCAAAACACTCAGAGAAATGGCAAACAACCCAAGAACTTCACCGTAGACTCCACATGCAGTGGTTAACAGTTAAATGAAAAAATTCATGACAGCATAGAAAAATATGGGACAGGTATGGCATGTTTGGAAGGTTTGCCAGAAGAAACCTTCTTCTATCTGAGAAAACATGGCAGCACGGTTGAGGTTTGTAAAGTTGCATTTGGACAAACCAGAAGTCTTCTAGAACCATGACCTTTGAACAGATAAGACCAAAGTGGAAATGTTTAGCCATTATGCACAGCAGCATGTTTGGTGAAAACCTAAAGAGCATACCAGCACAAGTCTCAAATGCTGGTGGATTGCTGATGATTTTAGGCTTGTTTTGAAGCCACAGGACCTGGGCACCTCAAAGTCATTGAGTCGACCATGAACTCCTCTGTATATAAGTGTTCTGAAGTCAAAAGTAAGGCAATCAATTTAACATCTAACGCTTGGCCAAGATTTGGTGATGCAGCAGGACAATGATCCCAAGCACAGGATTTCCAGAACTCATCCTGACGGAAATGCTGTGGTGTGAGTTGTGCATAAACAAAGGCCAACAAACCTCAATAAACTGGAGAAATGTTGCAAAGCAAAAGTGGGCCAAAAATCCTCCAGAACAATGTGAGAGACTGATTAAGTCATACTGAGAACAGTTACTTCAAATTATTGCTGCTCAAAGTGAATCTACAGCTAATTGAATCATCCTGGCTCTGTCACCCATAGCTTTTCCATCTTTGCTTCATTTTTGTTAAATAAATAATGACACTGTGTGATATGTACTGTGATATAGTTCATCTTCAAGAACCTGATACAGAAAACCATGAAATTCAAAAGGGTGTCCTAACTTTTTCACATGACTGTACACACACACACACACACACACACACACATTGTACATTGTTTCTGTGAAATAATGTGACTAATATTCTGAGTGAAACTCAAAAAACAGTTATTATTTGTTCAAAACGGTCCAGTAGACCGTTCTTTGATGAATAAAAGTTTAGAAGACCAAAATTTATCTCAACTAAAAAACTTTTGTAATGTTTTTATCGCCACTTCTGATCAATTTAAAGAACCCTTGCTAAAAAAATAAATATTCATTTCTATTATGTTTTTGCACTGGTAGTGTTTATTCATATATACAGTACCAGTGTTTTGGAAATGTTTTAATATTTTTACTATTTTCTATTTGAATATATTTTAATATAATTGTA
>JAUMHQ010000075.1:3061693-3074683 GCA_032361165.1 Enteromius paludinosus | reverse complement strand
TTAACAGGAAGTGTTGTTATAGATTGTCGCTGCTTTTTGCTTTATAAGATGTTAGTTGATGGACTAGAGTCATATGGGTTACTTGTGGATTATTGTGATGTTTTTATCAGCTGTTTTGACTCTCATTCCGATGGCACCCATTCACTGCACTAAATTCTTCTAAATCTGCTGCGATGATCACATGCACTCATCCACATTAGCTTTCTTTTTTCCTTTTATTGACTTGTTTGGTTAAGAATTAACATCTTATTTTACTGTTGTTCTTGGCAGCTGGAAGGACCAAAATAATGACTTTAAGAAGAATCTGAAGCTGTCTGGAGTACCCACACTTCTGCGCTATGGCACGGTAAATATCTACACATGTTGTTTAATAAGTGAATTTAACAATTTAAATTTGTATGTGTCCCACAAATGTGCTATGTTTTGTCTGTTTTAAGCCCCAGAAGCTGGTTGAAGAGGAGTGTTTTAAAGCAGACCTGGTTCGAATGTTGTTCACTGAGGATTAATGTCTTGTGACATAATGCTTGATGACAACCACATTTCCTTTGAATGATTTGCACGGTTTTTCTTCTTTTGCTTTAGTCATTTGTGATCTATGTTTCTAATATTAAGTAAAAGTGTGTCCTGGAACTATGCTGTGGTGAATGTACAAGTCTGTAAAGCATTTATGCAAAAATAAAACTCTATACTGGAAGATTTCGATTGTAACACCATCAGATATTTCAAGCTTATTTTCTTGTTTTAAAGTGATATGCATAAAAAGAGACGTTGACTACAATTTCAAGTCAACTATAATAAAGGAAGAGCTCATCCAAAATGTAAACCTCTGTCATCATTTACTTACCCTTAATTTCTTCCAGCCCTTAATGAATTTATTGCTGCTGCTGGAAGCAGAAGAAGATGTTTTGAAGAACATTTGCATCTAAACAACTGACTGTAGCCACTGACTTATGTTTTATATATATATATATTGTGTTCAGCAGAAGAAATAAACTATTACAGGTTTGGAAGAAGTGGAGCATAACCTTCATTTCGAGTTAATTGTCTCCTGACAAATGAAAAACAATAAATTAAAATACAGTAAAAATAAAATTTGTTAATACTAACTATGGGAGGAGATATATGGTTATGGCTGTTGGTATTTTGATTGTGTATTCTATAAATTAAAATGTTTTGAAAAATCTATCTGCAAATGTTTTGTATATGTAACTGTGCTTTTTTTGTGCTTTCCAAATAAAAATAGGAAATTATTGTGCACCAAGCAGTTGTGTGGTTTTGTTTTATTCCCAACTACAGCTAGCCTATTATCAAGTAATACAGTTTGGGTGTTTATCATAAAGAATCTGGTTGCAATTTTACTGTGCACCATCGTTTTTACCGTTCTGTGGTTTTTCGTTTCCTTTTAGTGGTAATTGAAATGAACAGGGGATGCGTGAGGTAATCACTGGGACACTGCTTTCTGTTCAAAGGAGTGAATGTTTACACAAAAACAGGACTTAATGATACTGCGGCTCTAAAATATGTCTATGCATTTACCTATAAAAAAGTATAATTTTATGCAGAGATAAAGACATGGTGTGACTGATTCGCTCGACGTCCCTGTGGACCGAATACGCCGAGGCGCAATAGCAGCTTCTGGCCACTAGATGTCGTGACAGTCTCGCAGCGGGAGTCGGCCGGCGCTGTTGCTGAGGGCCGGTTTATAACAGGAGCGCATTCCTCAACACCGCGCACAGCGGAGGCACACGACGGCCGCTGTCTCTCGAACCGGGCACCAGGGCCTGCGGATATCCATCGAGCACTTTGGGTTTACCTTAAAACCGCCCAAGTAAGCCAAGAAAAGCAAGCGCAGTCCGCTTCGAGGGCTCAGCAGCGATGTCGGAGTTTCTGGTGAATCTGCTCGGAGAGCGGCTCGTCAACGGAGAGAAAGCCGAGGTGGATGTTCACTCGCTGGGCAGCAAGCTGTCTCTGCTCGGGCTCTACTTCGGCTGCAGTTTAAACGGTCCCTGCAAGCAGTTCAACGCGAGTCTGTGCGAGTTTTACAGCAAGTTTAAAAAATCCTCGGAGCACAAGGACAAATTGGAAATCGTCTTCATCTCTTCGGATCAGGACCAGAAACAGTGGCAGGACTTCTTGCAGGAGATGCAATGGCCGGCGTTGCCTCTTAAAGACAGACACAAAAAGGTAAGATGAGCCAGTAGATTTAATAAATGGCATAATACTGGAAACGTGCTCTGCTATATAATTGCCTTTTTTTTTTTTTTAACAATAAACTCAAAGTATGTGTGCAGGAGTAAAGGAGAAAAAAGAAGTCTGGTCTTCTGTTTTAAACCCTTTGACCTCTTATTGTCAGATGATAAATGATCAGTTTCAGCACTTTATTCTTCTCAGTCGTTGGGAACTATTTAAACTAGGTTTTTTAAGTGTAGTCTTGCTTTCAAAACTGAGTTTTATATATATTTTTTAAAGGTAGCAAGACATTTCCAACGTCCTAAAGCATTTTTATTCTTCATCCAAAATCTGAACGCTTTATCCAGTTGTTATTGTATTTTGGATTTTATGGATGGGAGGTGGAAAAAAAATCCAGGAATATTTTCATTGTGAAATGCACAAAGAAAAGCAGCCACGTTTGAATTGTATGATATGACTACCACTTAACAGTATATGAATTACCTACTGTATAATCCCAGAAAATAATAAAGCGTTCATTTGTAGGCAGGTGTCTTTTTATTGTAGCTGGAGGCTGTATGCTGCTGGGTGCTGTAAAGGAGAAAACACATCCTTTACAAACCACAATATACACATACTAACCCTAAACCATTACACAATGATTGTCTCAGTGACTGCCAACATAAAAATCTTTCCCCGTTCGCACTTGTCAAAAATGCAGACTAGTTTTTAGTTTAAGGCACATCCAGTGTGGAAAAAAAAAATTGGTGTTCAGGAAAACTCTAATTATAAAAATTACAGTCATCATTAATTACAGAACTACACTATAAGCCATTACAGAAAAACAATTAGGCTGGTTGTTAAATGCATTTTTACAAGGTGAGTAAAATAATATATTTTTTTAATTGTTAAAATGAAATGCTGAACTTGTACAATAACACAAATCATTATTTAAAAATACAGATGATTTATTTCTGTTGTCTTTTTTTTCCAATAAGGGTGTAGCAATGACTTTAAACGTTGTCGCTAAGACCTAAACAAACCTGTTTCTGAAGCATTTCACTGAAAGCACATTTGCTGTTTAGTTTTATGTCATTTATTAAAACAAATCTGGAAATGATTACTGCATGTCAGAGCACTTTTAACTAGAGTTATCCTCTTGCGTATTCAAAGGAGATCCTGTGGTTGTGAATATTTTAGCTCTGTGATGAGAAATAACCTTTAGCTAAATTTGGATTACCATCAGAAACATTAATTAATTTATCTTTTTGATTGCCATTCTAAACGCAAACTCGGCTTTTTATAAATTGCTTTGTAAATAATGATGTGTGTTGCTGTGGGGTTTCCCCTGTGTTTATTGCTGTATCGTTAGGTTGATACTGTAATGCAGTATTTTATCTTGGGTTTGAGTGTTTGTTTTAATGGATAATACCATTTGGATCATGCTCAGATTTGCCCCTGTGTGCTGGTATCCATTTTGGTCCTCTGCACCAGCTCCTCCTCCTGCAGCATGCCTTGGCACGTCTCACTGACGAGCAAATAATGTACGTTTAATGGCTCATACCGATTTACAATGGCATCGGTGGCAGCCATGTAAATATTTAAGATAAAATCTGCCACCATGCAAAATGATGATTGTGCTGCATGCAGTGTTTTAATAATACACATTGAGAAATGCTGTGTGTGGCGAGATGAGAATAATGTAGTTGTGTGTGTGTGTGTGTGTGTGTTTTAGAAATGATGATTCCTGTTTTTGGTGTTGTGTAGCTGCTAAGTAAAAAAATGGATCTAGTAATTTATAGTTTAGATGACATTATTTGTTATAGGCCTAGGCCTTTTTATACATGCTGACATGATGCTTTTTGCATGTAAGCTTTTTTTTTTTGGTGCATACTTTGATTTGTTCTTGAGGCTTATTTAGTTTGCTCTTAGTGGAAGTTGTAAATGACTCGGGCCGGGCAAGAGTGTTTATTTTGAAGTAACATCATCTAGCGTTCTGCAGAGCGTCTGAGCCGTAAAGACTCTGACCGACCAATGTCACGTTCCTATTCGCAGCCCCAGCTTGAGGATGAAGCGTCCTTCCTCTCTTCATGGGAGAGTGAATATAGGGGCTCTTTTGTGTTTGTGTTCTTTGAAGGCTTTAATTGCTGTGTGATGTTGGCCTGCTGCAAAGCAGAGCTGAGGTTGTGGTACCGCGGGGTATTAAGTGGCTCATTTCCCACTCTCTCCCGGGGCAAAAGAGAGGCAGCTCTGTGTGTTGCCGCAGGACCTCATCTCTAGTGAGACCATGTCTGTGTTTGGAATGAAATGCCAGCCTACTACATACTGGACTCCATACTAGTTTTTTTTTTATAGCATTATCACATGACCTTATTTGTCACAGCCTTATTGTCTTACTTGTCATACTCCACCCCAAAATGAAAATTGGGTCATTAATCACTTACCCCCATGTCATTCCAAGGTTGTAAAAGCTTTGTTTGTCTTCACAATGTAAGATATTTTTTAATAAAACCGGGAGGCTTGTGACTGTCCCATTAAATAATTGCCACTGTCAAGGTGCAGAAAAGACTGAAAGACGTTATATAAATGCTCCGTCTGCCATCAGTGGGCCAACTGTAATGTTATGAAGCTACGAGAATACTTTTTGCACTAAAAAAAAACAACAACTTTATTCAGCTTTCATTTTGGGGTGGAGTAACTCTTTAAGGTTGAGTAGAAAAGCTTTGCATTGTGGGATACAGTATTCCTCATAATTACTCTTTAGCTGATATAGTTTTATGCTTGTAGATATCACTATATGCATGCTATACGCTGCAGAAACAGTAAGTAGTACGTTCTCTGTTGTTGTTTTTTCTTCCGTTTCCCTTCAGTCTGGTCTATCACTTGGTCTGTCTCGTCTTCTTTCACTTCACTCCGTCTGTCCTGCTTCCCATCAGCCAGAGATTTGCTTACCCAGTCAAGCAGAGATAAGCCCTCCACACCAAAACAAAGCCCCTAACCATGTTACGACTCTTTTACAAGCTGTGGATTCACAGTTGACTTAGTGACATCTGCAGCATGAAAGCAAGTGAGAGATGCGATAACCGCATTTACAAGCCACATCAAAGCAAAATGTATTTTAATAACCAAGTTAGTTTGAAGCGGAAGTGATTGGATTTCTATAAGCACTTGACCTGTGCTGTGTCTGAAATTGCACACTTTCTGAGTAAGTAGCTCTTGTGAAGAAATGATCAGCAGTCATTAAAAGAGTATGTTCTAGAGCTGTAATCGGGCCTTAAACGTTAGGCCCGATAGGGCCCGAGCCCGACTAGTACATTTTGATTGACAGCCTTTTAAAAGCCCAAACCCGTTTACTGCCCGACATTATTCAAATGTGCGCAAGCACACAGCTCTTTTGCCTTTGTCAAGGATGGGTCATTTATACATGTTTTAACATCATTTATTTATGAGTAACCTATAAGCTACAGGCAACTTAGAAGTTGGAACACAAAATAAAAAAGCCCTCTGTAACATCTCAGCACTCTAAATAAGTCCAGGTATACACTTACCCTATAAATAGGCCAACAATAGTCCCATAAAAATAAGTATTTCTTTACAAATTAAATTAATATAAAGTCAAAATTAAGATGTGTATTTGGCAATAACTAAATTAATATAAAGACTCTGTGGGATTTGCTTCGCCACTTCCCTCCACAAACCCGTTGGGTTCGGGCAAAGGTCTTCAGCTGTAGTATGTTCTATATAGAATGATCAAATGTTGCCATTTTGTCATTGTCATGTGACCTAGCTGTGTTTGTTACAGGGCTTTAGTGACATACACAAATGCTTTTCTGTGGCATCATGCAATATTAAAGTGCCCTTGGGATTTTGCACCACCTTTTTTATGAATACTGTGAAATCAGGCATACTACTCTTCTTACATACGGTGTTCTGTTGTTTTTTGCCATACTGCAGCTGTTCTTACTAGTTGACATTTTGACTCCTCATATAGGTGTGGTGGTTCACGAGCAATTTTATGTTACAAAAGCACTTTTTTTTTTTATGCTATGTACTATTTTCTCCACTAAAAAAACTATTTGCTGTTGATGTAACCACGACTGAAAAATATTAGCATCAATGTTTTACAAGACATGGAAAATTAAATTAAGTCGGCATTACTTTATATTCCTGAATATTTTAAAATTGCCACAATATAGAAGTTAAATGTACTGTAAATACTGTTTCATGTACGTTTTGCTCTGTTCTTCTCTATTAAATGGTTGTATTTCAAGAAAGACTTTTTTGACATTTGGACATAATTTAGTATGATTTAATGTTTTTTTTCTTTGCGATTTGGGTTTCATTTACTTTGATTGTATGGAAAAGAGCAGCTTAAACATTCTTGTAAATATCTCCTTTTTTGTTCTGAAAAAAAAGGTAACATTACGGAATGATGTGAATAAGAGAAATACATTTTAGATGAACTAGTCCCTTGATAGTAAAACCAATCTGGCTTTTTTACCTGAAAACAACAAACTGAAACATGTACTTAAGTGGATATGGTTACCCAAAATGGCTTTTGTTTTAACCCCTGACAGGACCTAGTGTTTGCAACCATCATCGGTGCACTTAATGTCTGCAGCCGGTGAGCCGTGTTATATTTATTTAGTGTTTATTTCAGTCATGGGTCAGAGGAGTCATGTTTGGTGGTGGGCGTCTGCAGGGTATCATGGGAAGTCTGTGCTGGCGCTGCCTTACAGGGACACTCATGTCCTGGCGGAGTGGGGAAAGCTGCTCATAAATCAATTACAGGTTTGGCCCAGTTACCGCCAAAGCCCAGGTCTGCCAGCATCGTAAAGTAAACGGAGATCCGGCGGTCTCGCATCCGAGAGAAAGAGCTAGGCCGTGCCACAGTCTCTGCAGATTCAGAGACAGCTGTTCGGAGCTTTTGAGATTGCTAAGGGCTGCTGTCATCAGGGTGTCACGGATCTGATGAAAACCCTGGCACACCACGTTCATCACATATCCTAGAGCCGCACCCCTCCGCGAGGCTTTGATTTCAGTCATGGCGGCGAGAGAAAGACGGCCTTATCTGCAGGTGATAATACCGGCTTCGCTATCAGTGAACGGTACATTTGGCTCAGTGTGACGAACACAGATTTTCTCTCTGCTGAGTGACGCTGTGTGCTGATAATGCTGCTCGGTGGGAAACGCTGAGCTCAGGTTAATTGAGACGGACCTGTGAATGACACACCAAATTCATTTCAGATTACAAAGATTGTGCTTTTTTTTTTTTGATTACATGATGAAATTTGGAACCAATTGTGTGATCATCTAAGGCGCTAGGTTTCTGAAATGGGTCATACCTTAAAAACATGTAGGGTTTTTGTTTAATCCTTGTCAAGGTTTTTTATTTTTAATTTATTTGACATTTACATTTTACTTTTGGAAAGCCAAACATTAATAATATGACCAGTTATTATTCAAATTGTTTTAAGGACTGATATTGAAATTCATTTATTAGTCAATTAATTAATTTTATTATTACATGAACATTATTCATTTTGGATTTTAAGTATGAGAAATAGATATTTTTAATCTAAATATTATATTTAGTTGTGCTTTTTTAAATGTAGTAATTCCTTTATATTGTTTTGCATTATATATTTGTGTTAGTTGAGAACAAAGGTAATGCTAATGTAAAGTAGCATTTATAAATAAGCGTTGTTATTTATTTAATTTGATTTCATTTAATTGCACAAGAAATATTTTAAGACATGTAAATGTCTGTTATGATCAACACTCAGAGTCATTAAAGAGACACCCAAAAAGGAAAGTTTGGTTGCTGTTGATTCTCATAGTATGTAGTATGTAAGTGGCTACCATTAAATGTTTGGTTCCCAACATTCTTCAAAATATCATCTTTTGTGCTCAGAAAGAAACACTTTTGGGTCTGGACATGATGGTGAGTATATTTCATGTGAATTTCATTTCTGTGGGTTGTCTTATGTTAATGAGAGCATGGTCAACATGCCATAATCATGACTATTTTTGAATGTAGTGTTTTCTGCAGCTTAATTTTTAAACATTGACAGCAGGCTGAGAAAAAGGCTCTGTGCTTGAGTTTGTCAACACCGCTCAACACACTCTTATTGCAGAAGATCAAAGAAAGTCCAGTTCTCCCAAGTATATTGCCTAAAGCTACAGAAAAGTGTGTATGTCTGTCTGTGACCCTGTTGAACCTACATATTCTCGCAATTGCATGACAAGAGATTATGTATGTGTGTGTAGAGGTTTCTGAACAGCACTTGCCAAATTTAACTCTTTACGGCAGACTAGATTTACACCCCTTTTCAGTCCCCATTGTGCGTTTCTCACTGGAAGCACTGTAATGCTGTGAATGGTTACAATGGGAGTGTGGACGTGGTGAATCCTAGTGGAGGACTGGTTTCTTAGGTTTTTAGTTACCTATTTAGACTAGATGAAACAGGCTGGGAAGGGACAGGCAGGGGAAAAGGGCTTAATCTCAGGCAACGTGAGACCGTCCTGTTCCCAGCAGGCTGTGAAGGGAAAATAAAACAATAGCTGTCTGGCTGTGACCCTGGGCAAGTTTGTCGTCCAAGTACAAGTATTAGATGGTAGTCTAGCTTGACTGAAACAAACCTTTCTGTGTGTTTATTACCTTGTGGCAGGATTTGCAAGGAAATCGAAAACGAACCACACAGGAATGTGCAGAGATTTCATCTTCTACACAACTTTAGATTAAAGTCTGTAATGATTTAGCGAGCCAGATTTATTACCGGGTTAATTTAGAGTGTGCAGTCATTTTAGGAATGTCTAGTCCAGCATTACCGAGCAAGTCAGAGTAAACACTGCAGTCACATTATTTCATATAGGAGGCCCAAAGCCAGAAACATGCTGAATGTCAGTGGTTTCTGGGGATTCTAGGGGCCCGAAAAAAGTTACACGTAATGTACTGGATTTTTAAAAATGTTGCTTTCTGAAGCCTGTTTGGGTATCATGAGATTAACTGTGATTTTGGGTCGGGTAGTTTTTTTTTTTTTTTTTTTTTTATATTTTAATCGGTTAAATTATTCAATTCATTTTATCCAAGTCATATTTCCCTAAAAAACACCATGGTGAAGTTTAATTTGGTAGTTTTTTTAACACGACTTCTCGGCTCATCTTTCATTTCATCATGTAATCACTGGCTGGAAACATTTTGCAGCGATTGTTTCTTATTCTCTTCCAGGGAGGCTTGTGCTGACTTTAACGTCTCTGTTCCTCAGAAGTGCGCATGCTTTTGCTGTCATCGGAGAGGATGTACAAATGACTCTTTCATGTGGACGAAATAAGTATCAGATGCAACTGAAACGGAGACATTGGCTGTACCCCTTCCAGCTTAAAATGCTTTTGGATTTATTAATGCTGTACAGGGCTGTTTTGATCTCTGTCCCGTAGTGGAATTGTCCCGCAGAGCTCTGTCATCTGTCCCCATGGCTGTGTTCTCCACCGATGTGATCTTATCAGTGCTGTCAGTGATTCAGTGATGGTGTGTGGTGGCTGCTTGCCCGATGGTTTAGTATTGAAGCGCAGTACTAACATGTCGACTTTCTCTCCTTGCAGTCTGGCACCTTCACAAACTGGCGCCGACCCTGCTGTGAATCTGCTGTTGACTCGAGATTGCGTGGAGAGAAATGAACAGTTTTTTGTCTTGTCTTACCACAAAGTGAGAGAGAATCATGCCACAGTGTTGCTGTAGTATCAGTCTCAACTTGTCACTAATATTTACTAGAATGAGGTTCTTGGTTTCTGTTTGCTATTTGCTGTCTTTCTTTTGGTGAAACACACATTTTTTGATAAGGCTTATATTTTTCAAAACAAAAGTAGCTAAATGTGTGTTTTTTGTTTTTTTGACTGTAAGTGCCTAAACACTAAAAATGTCCCTATCAGGAAATTTTAAGCCCCCTAAATATTCTATTCCCACCATCATGGGGTATAAAGATTAATTTTCATTAAAATATTTTTTATTATAATATTTATTTGTTTGAACATATTTAAGTTACATATGTTTACCAAAATAAATGCATAAGCTAATATTTCAAGTAAACATAACTTTTTAGTTTATTTAAACATACAATTTAATATAAACTTTTAAATAATAATTTTGTTAAATATTTAAGTTAACATTAACTTATTTATTCAAAGTTAAACTTTAGATGCATTTATTTATTGTTTAATGTTGAGTAAATAAGCGAATGTTTACCGCAGTATATTGAACAAAATAAAACCTAAAACAAAACATTCCTTAAAAGGTGATATTAAATGTTAAAATTCGTTTAAATAAAACATTTAGATGTTAACTTTTGTAGTTATTTTGTTAAACATAATAAACAATAAATAAATTGATATCTATTTTTAACAAAATAAATACACAAGTTAACATTTGAATGTTTCATTTTAAATTAATTTGAAAATTTAATATCACCTTTTATGTAATGTTTTATTTTGTTAAACATATTGAGGTAAACATTGACTTATTTATTTGAAGATTTCTGTTTATTTGAACATTTAAACTTGGAGTTGAAGTTGTTTTCTCAAATGGTTAACAAAATAATTAGGTGAATGGTAATTTTAACTTAAAGTTCAAATATTACCCTGTGCATTTATTTAGTTAAACATTAAACATTGATAAGTTAATATTTTGAGTAAACATTTTTTATTTTAAGTTAATTAGTTAATATTAGCTTTTACATAATTATTTTGCTAAACATTTAAGTAAACATTAACTTATTTATTTATTTATTTGAACATATCCCATACAAGTTTAATGTTTAATAAAATAAAAAACAAAACATAACTTTTTAAAAATAATTATTTAGTTTTCATATTAGCTTTTGCATAAGTTGTTAAATGTATTTAAGTATTACTTTATTTATTTATGTTTGTGTTAAACATTTAAGTTGAAATATTCTTGTATTTGTTTTTCTCACTATTTTGTTAAACATGGAATAATGTAACATTTTTATTGGTTTATTCAATTATTTTGAATGTAATAAATAAATAAACATACAGTACGTCTCTGTGCAACCCAGTTACTTTTGAGACGTGAAGCGCTTTCATATGTTGTTTTAATATACAAAAAGTATAATCTTTTCCCAGCCATCATTCTGATGGAGGAAATGGAAGTTGAGGCAAAAGAGAGCGAATATCTCAGAACTCCAAAACCACTGACGTCTTAATTAAGGGTCTTGACGCCTGAGATGTAGATCTTCATTTTTTTGGCCTTGAGATCAAACGACCCCACAGTGGAAATATGTAATTAAGGGTTTTATTATAGTTTACTCTCTGCTAAATTCCCTCAAAGTATTAATCCAGTTGGCCTTTTTCTTGTCAGAATTGCCCAAAGCTATAAAAACCGGAGTGCATTTGTGATTAACAAGAACCAAATTGAATGAGTCATGGGGCTTGATGAAACGTTATACAACCCTAGTGCATGAACTCTGCCACATAGCCTGGAGAATGAACCGGGAGCGAGTTTCTCCTGCGGTAAGTGGGAAGACCTGGGGCCTCGCCAAATCCTTCTAATCGCTTCATCTCAAGTGGATTACAGCCGATTATCGCCTCTGAAGTCGTCAGAGCGAGCCCTCGACCCGGATGGCTTTGCTTGTCCCCTCACCTCTGAGGGACGGGCCCCACTCTGACCTGAAGAGACTCCTCTGTGTCAGTCGTTCTCCACCGGCTTTGCTCTTGGTGACTTGGACAGATGTTAGGTTTGGAAGGAAGCTGCTTAGCTGCAATCACTGACTCGTGTACAGGGAAGGAAAATTAACACCAGCTAAATGCAATTTTGTTTTCACAGTGGCGGATAGTTTTGTGGGCGGCGTTTCTCATATTGCTTTGACAAAAATAGCTGTTATTTAGAAACAATGTTGTGCTCCTGTTGGAGTAACTCATTATATTTAGAAGTGTGTTTGACTGTTCATCTCAATCTTCTGTGGTGTTTGCAGCTGTCAGCAGCTTCTCGGAGCTGGAATTTTAGCTTAAATTAAAGTCTTAACTCACCAAAGCTGAATTTATTGGATCAAAATTACAGTAAGACAATAATATTGTGTAATGATATTACTATTTTATGTAACTGTCTATCTATTTATAATTCTATCTGTAGTTCTTTCTATCTAAACAATAAAACATTTTTAATGAATAAAAAGTTAGATGTTTTAACTTTGACAGAACAATATTTATTTGAAATAGAAAATCTCTTTATAATGGAACAAATTATCTGTCCGTTTTGAGTCCCTTAATCCATCCTTGCAAATTAAAATTATTGTCATGAAAAGCCTTTTTTCCTTAGTTAGTTAGTTTATTTATTTATTATTAAATATTCATTTATTAATAAATTGAATATTAAGTGTTTGTTTGTTTTAATTGTGTGTGGGTGTTCCAAAATATTTATTTTTAAAATAATGTGCATGTTTGTGTTGTTTGTTTTATATGTTTATTTATTTATTTAATTACATGTGTTTTTGTTTGTTTGTACTGGGTTTCAAAACCAGTGATCTGGTTTGAATCCAGTTATGGCAAGAAACAGTGTGAATGCAAAGACAATACAGTTATCAAACCTACCAGGATTAGGGTCGCTCACAATTGTTGACAATTTCTTGACTAGTCGTCTAAAAATCACTAATTTAGTGAGGCAGAGTAGTTTATTTATGCTGTGTTTCTTGGAAAATATTTTTTTGGGCATGTGTTTTATGTGTTTCTTTTAAAGGTGCCATAGAATGCATTGAGAGAATGTTTTAAATTGTTCTCTGATATGTACATAGAAGGTATGTAGCTTAG
>JAUMHQ010000075.1:3017679-3032160 GCA_032361165.1 Enteromius paludinosus | reverse complement strand
CATGACAGGAGTCCAATCGAGGCGCGAGTTCTTTCATCAAACCTTCATTAACCGACAGCAGCTTTGCACGGAGAGCGTAGCATACGAATCGCGTGCAGAACACAAAACTGACGAGATCTAATAACACTTTCAGATGACACGCAGCTCATTTCTCCAGCACTAGAAGTTACCCAAAACACACATTAAAACACGTAACACCCGCTAGAAGCGTGTTTGTGCAGCAGAGCGTGCGTTCCTGTTCCGTTCACACAGCGCGTGTGCTCCGGTTGCGCGAGTCCTGAACATTTCCCGGTGAGTTCCGTTACAGAACGCGGTTATCACTCCCTGTACTCAACAGCTGTATTCTGCTGCTGTGTGAATGTGGCCAATAAAATGCGATTTTTTTTTTTGTCAACACAATTTTATATAGACTATGACTAGGTAAAATACTGAAATAAATAAATAAATTGTATTAATCGGTTAAACTTCAAATCGGTCGGTTAACGGTTAAACGGTTAAAATGAGCAGCCTTAGCCAAAACTAATTATTTTATGCTAAAACGAAACTGTAACTAACGTTGTGTCTCTCATTCCACACAAAATCAAATGTTCCCATATTTACTATGTATTTGAATGCTACATTAATTGATTAGGCTACTCGGCTATGTAGGGTTCATCACTCGCCTTCCAGTATTCCTGGGGCACCTGCTTGATTTCTTCCAAGGATATGCACCTTTTTCTTTTTTTTCGTGGCAGCGAGTTTATTGTTAATGTCAGAATAACTTAGCCTTCTCAAATCACCATGACTTGCCTAAAAAAATCTATAGATATAAAACAGTTCAAGCATGTCACATTGTTAGTTTAATTGTTTAAACGACATAAATGTGAGCTGTGAGATGGATATCAACAGAAGCTGAAGAGCGCTCTTCAGGACACAGAGGCGCCAACGTCATCACTTGCATATTATTTAAATTACTATTATAGAACAGACTTATAACAGCTGGTTCAATCGGCAAAAATACAGGACAATTTAGGGTCCTGCTGAAATGTTTGCCGGCAGATCCCTGACAGTACAGCCATACACCTGCAAGGCCACTGCCAATGTCCACATAACCCTCTTTTTCTTATTCTCTTTATTATGATTTATTATTTTAGTACAATTTTAATTCTCATTTAGGCCTATATTTATTCTTTATTATTTTTTATTTTATTATTATTTCTCTCCGCTCAGAGAAGTGCTGTAGGTGCGTGATGTGATAAAAGATCATGTGAATCCTGTTGTTAGCTAGCTTTTGTGAATCGGTGGAGCGTCAACTGTTGGTTATACCTGTAATTGCGCAATCGGACACAATTAGAATTTTTTTTATTATCATTAGCTCTATTATTTATTTGTATTTATTTGTATTATTTCTTTGAGTGTTCGCGATAGATCAAAGTTAGTGATAATGTCACATTCTATATATAATTAATTCGCTGTTTAAATAACCATAGAAAAGAAACGTAATAGAAAAATAAATGTATAATTAGTACTTTTATTATTTTCTTAATTAAATTATCACGTTCAATACAAATTCTGTCCCATTAAATGTGTTTTATTATCCTACATGACACCTATGTTTGGTTCTTGCCTAAAAGGACGATGTTTAATACATTTGGCTGTTTTTCATCATCTATTATTTTCCGCTCTGGTGAGGGCAGAGGGACAGAAAGCACCCCCACACTGCTCTGACTTCTAACCCTGTTCCTCCGAGGCCCAGTAGCAAACGGGATTTGTTGTAGACAATGCTGCATATCACTTAAAGCCGTGCTTTTTACGCTCCTTACAATCCCCGGCATTCTTTACTAAGTAAAATCTTGCACTAAAGACCCCTGCCATTCAGAGCGCAAGTCAGGGTTAATCCTGGCTTTTGTACGGCCAGGGCTAAAGCTGGAAGAACACCCCACACTCTTTTTCTGTTTTATTCCCCCCTCCATCTCCATCTGTGTCACTCCGTCTCACTTTTTCCCCTCTGTCTGAATGAGCATGTCTCTTTTTTTGTTCCCCTCTTCTAAACTCCCTCGTGACACTCCGGCACCTGTTTTCCTCACTAAAGCATTAATTTATCACTGAATTATTACCCGAGATCCCACAATGTGCCACTCTATGACATGTCCTGACTGGGCAGTTTCCATGGCAACCAAACCCATCTATCCAAAAAAGCAATTTAGCCGGCGTGTTGGCACGTACAATGGCTGTACCCCGCTACTGCATGGGCCAATGAATATTTTAGCCTGTAAATATGATGCAGCAATATCACGCTGCGTTTTACAAGCGGCGGTGGGGTAAATGGCCGTGTGCGATGAATCGGTTTTCTAGAATTGTGAATCGTCCCTCACGATAGAGGTCATAAAGGCGTCGCAGCTTTTGTGATGAAGTGAATGCCGGTGAGCTAGGCCTGCTTTGCTCATCAGAGAGGAAGCACGGGCGAGATGTGAAAAGAACATACTGTTCCAAAGCGCCTTTTCTCTTTTTTTTTTTTCTCGAAGTAAGAAACAGACCCCGTCCAGGCTCATATTTTACTTATCTTCTGCCATCAGAGTGACCCTACTTTGCTAACAAAATGCAACCTGTTATTTCACTTTGCACATGCATAGGTTTGGGTCCAGAGGAAATATCTCTCAGTCCTCTTTAAATGAGAAGAGACTTGTTTTTGGTCTCAGTGCACCACTCTGGATTTCATAAATCTGTTACATTAACTACTAGCCTACGTAAATGACCAAAATGTGCTTTGGACTGACACCTACAATAACAATGCAAGTGGTAAATGTATTCATATGATATAAGTTAAAATAAATGCTATATTTGTATTATGGCTATCAATTTAACATGTACACTTTAATTAGTTAGTTATGAAAAATAACATAATTAAAATATTTTTATTCACTTAAAGATCTGTACATAATCTTGCATTTTATATATATGACTGTTGACAAATATGATGAAGGGCAACAACTCCATAAATACCCCTGTATAAGTTTTTGTCTCATTTATGTGTCATGATAAGCTATATCAAACAAGCAATATCACACAAGTGGGCCTACTGTTTATGTCAATTCTAAGCTACAGTTCAGCAAAAATAAGAATTGTCCAGTGAAAATAGCTCCATACTTAAAAAATACTTGTATAAAACCACAGCAGAACTGTTGAGCATTTGGGAGTGACGCAGAGGTGTTTGGTTTTGGAATGATTCCTTGTTTTGAATGAATCATGTGAACCAGTGATTCAAATGCTCATTCTTAGAGAAAGAATGAAAATGAATTGAATGACCAATGTCTCATAAACACATTTAACACCACCTGCTGGCAGTGTTCGTTTTTCTTTAGTGTATTATTTAATTTATAAAAAAATAAATTAATTAAAAAAAAAAAAAATTAAAAAAGTAAACTTAATTACTTAATTTACTCACCCTCATGTTCTTTTAAATATGAATTACTTACTTTTTTGCACATTATATAAGTTTTGTAGAATGTTGTTAACTAAGCTGTTTTGTTTACCAGTGACTTTTATTCAACACAGCAATTGGTTCAATCGTCTGTGGGTATATTTACAGGCAAATTTAGTTTACATTAGATTAATTAAGCACAGCACCATTTGTCATAATTTGTGTTACAAAGATGAACAAAGGTCTTATGGGTTTGAAACGACATGAGGGTCGTTAATTAATCAGTAAGTAATGACAGAATTTTCATTTTTGGGTGAACTAAGCCTTTAAATTAACAGGATTTTTAAATTTATTTTATTTGTTCAGAAAATCAGTACAATAAAAACTTATTTTTTATTTATTTATTTTTTTCTTAACTTTCATTTTCTTCAGATATTCAGTTGTTTGCTGGCATGTTCTACAATAAAAAAACAAAACATTGAAAGCTTGATGGAGCATTTGATGATTGAAAGCAATTTAGCATTTATAGAGTGGGCCTGCCTTTAAATGCCTCCAATTTAGTTACTAGGTGATAATGACATTTGCAATAGACGTCAGTAGGACTTGAGAGTTTTTAAATCTTTAAGTCTGAGGCTTATGATTCCACTTAAAAACAGTCTTCTAGATGCTACACGCTATCAGCTTTAAACCTTTTTTCAGAGGTTACAGCAGCAATAAATCATATTGCAAATATAGCGTGATTATTGACAGCCTGTTTTCACTGGTTAGTAGCTGATGTCTTTCTTAGTGATCTTTTTATTTGATGCAGATTATTAGTAAGAGGATTAAAGGCTGGGACTCCACATGTCCGAAGGCATCCTGCCAGTAACTTGACAAGACTTTGGCCTCGATCTATGAATTTCATGAAGCCAGTGTCATCTCATTCATGGTATCCGAGATGCAAGCCTTGTCTGACTTTTAAGTTTTTGTCCTTTTAAGTGCTTGCCAAAAACGCCTATGCCTTTTCCTGTGAAGCGTTGTCTTTCTCTCGACGAAAGGCTGATCGCTGTACACGTGTTCCTTTTCTTTCCCGGATTGTGTAGTGGGTGTTTTTTCTGAAACTGTAGCCATGCTGCTTGGCACATGGCCCTCGCCACCCCCTTGATAAAAGCGGATCCGCTCAGAGTCACAGATCTAACGACGGGAGGTGAATGGGACGATGACTGCGGGTATATCTTCTTGTCGAACGGGCTCAGCAGGACTCTGGTGTAAGAGTCACGTGCATTGCTGTTGAAGCCCAGTGGTGTTTTACTGGAGACCACAGAAAGCTGATGGCTGAGAGGGAGTTTGGGAGCTACAGGAAGTGAATAACACTTGACACAGGATTGGTACTCTATAGAAAATAACTCAACCCTTCCACAGCGAGAGTCTGCTGGTACAAGCATCAAAAGTTTAAAGTAAGCTTAGTATTTTTAGCCTCGCAAGTTTTATGTCATCTTTGACTTTAGTAAATGTTAGCAAAACTAGCAACTAAATTTGTTGTTACTTTTTGTTTTTATCTTTTTAAAAGAAGCTATTGAATTCTGAATTGAATGAAATGATGTATATTTATTTGACACAGATATTTTTTTACAATAAAAGTCATTGCACACTGAGTCCGAAATTTTCACACAGTGAAAAATAAATACTCAAAAATAAAATCTACTCATTCTTTATGTGAAGAGGGTGAATCTGACTAACAGTGTCTCAGAATAGCATCCACAAATCATAGCTAGACGGCATCATAACATCGGTTGTTCAGTCAAACGCACATTTTCTGCTACAATGCCCAACATACACAAAGCAGGGGGTTTGCATATAATTACTGACCAAGAATCTTTGTTAACAAATTGCATAATTTCCTCCCAAAATGCCTCAATGTTTCACATTCAGTAGACTAATAGGGCCTGTGCTTAACTCTCATAGTTATTTCAACATCCAAAAAAAGCTTTATTATAAATAATTATTTCTTTCTTTATCCGTTTACACTCACTTTCTCAAAGAAGAGAGAGCTTCTTTCATTACTACTCAAGCATGTTTGATCCATTTGTGGTTGGACAAATGGCCTGCGTTCGGCCCCTGTTTTGTTTGAGTGAATGTGATGTATAGTTAATGTCCACTGTGGTTGTTAAATGGTCACAGCAGGGAATATTGGCACATCGAAGCCTTGCTCTGAGTAAAGCAGAGAAACAACACAAAGGTTATTAATGGCGGCTGTCACTAATGTTTGTTGTTTTTGCCAATGGCACATCTCTGAGGCCATTATTTTTGCTGGTGTGAAATGAAATCTGCTGTATTTCATCATGCGTGCTGCAGGAGTTTTCAGAAACACCGCTTGGAGGTTTCCAAATGAGTCTGCAGCCCTCCAGAGAGTCTGTGTAAATGTTGCCATTACATAGAAATGAAAAAATTAGTAACAAGCAAGGTCCTATAAAGAAAAGCCCACACTTTGCAGACTAGATGAGGTTTTTAACAGTTTATCGTCACAGTGTCATGAGAACGATTCTTTCTGCATCACTTGCAATGAAAACTCGAATTGCACCAGCACAAAATGAAAGGAAATTGGACGTAATTTGCCATAAATCATCATTATTTCGAGACGGGTGGTGGTGACGGATGAATGCAGGTGATGCAGTCGCTGTGATTAGGGCCCATCACTCCCTGCAGGATTATGCTAATCGGGGGAATTGTGATACTCTCTAGCTTGATCTCGGTTTGCCAAGCTGAGCCACTGTGAAACAGAACCAAACGCTGTCTGAAATGCTTTAAGTGGAGAGCTGAATGCCATTGGTTTCTTTGCTCATTTTCAGTATTTCCTTGCTGCGGTGTGTAGGTGTTTTTCTGTGATATTTTGTGCATAGGCAGGTGCACACTGAAAGAAAATGTTACTCGGTAGAAATGTGTGGAAATGCACAAGTGTGACTGTATAGATTTGTCCAATTTTATTTCAGAATTATACCTACAGTAACACAGTAGCAAGTGGATTTTGTGTATGTGTCTTATGCAAATAACTGCTGGGCTGGTGACACTTATAAACATCTGTCATGATCTATGTGGTTTTAATAAAAATAAAAAAAAACATTCAAAATTATTTTATTTGGACAAAATGGGATGTAGGATTTATTTATATCTTTGATATTTATTTGATTTTCCATCACTTCAATCCATTCAGGTAATTTTGTGGACCAATTTGTTTACCACTATTTCACGAGTTCGTACTTGTCAGTAATTACGTATGTGAGCGAAGCTTGTTTGGCGTGCTGCCCATGGAGACTACTGAGGGTCAGAAGGGCTGCCGAGCCCTAGAGTGGACAGCCCTAAGGGCTCGGGAAAGGAAGGAGGAGGACGACCAGATCCTAACCCTGAGTGCTCCCCCTGGAGAACAAGAGGAGGAGCTGGGGAGGAGGGGGGATACTAAGATCGAGATATGGAAGGAAGGAGATCTGATTATTTACAGGGCGAAGCTAAGCGTCTGATAGGGAGATGAGATAAGTGGAAAATTGGAGAGGCGGAGATTAAAGATTTTTTGGTTTTATAAGCTGCATTTATTTGTACTAAGTTAAATTACAATTTAGTTTTTTAATGTACATTTATTGTATATAAATGTTATATTCTATTACATTTTTTGTTATTTTATTTAATATTTTATTTTATTTATTCTTACTGCTTTTCTTGTCATTTCCAAAAAAAAAAATATTTAACGTTTTTGTGTGTGTGTGTTTAATTATATTATTATAATTAAATAATTTGTTTTATGGAATATTTTATTTTTATACTTACACATTTGTTGTTTTGAATGTATATTTTGACAAGTAATTTTTTTGTAAATTCTTTACAATTTTTATAATAAAATAAAAAATTCAATTGTGTATTTATTGTTTATTTTAATGTAATTTTCTTCTTTTTGTTTGTTTTTATCATTATTATTATTATTATTTTATTTTATTCAAGCACCTTTTTTATATTTGAAACATACTGGCTTGTCTGCACGTTTTTGAAGGGAGTCTTTGACCTTTAAAACATGTCAGCATTCATCACTGTCCATGTCCTTCCTTAATTGGCTGTTTTCATCAGATTCAGGCTGTGAGGTTTTTTTTTAGCTTTCACTGAACTGATGGGCAGTAGGTGACATGGCTGATCACAGAGCTGTCTTTCATTTCATATTACCCCTCTCCCTCATCCAGTCGCTCATACAGCTGTCTCACAGCCTGCGGGGTGAGCTTTGTTCCCTCACGGCTCCTCACAACTCACTGTAGCTCTCCGAGCCTGAACTCACAGCTGTGTAAGATTCACAGGTGTGTGTGTGTGTGTAAGGTAAGCAGCGCTATTGACACTTGAGACGTTCACAGTTAGTGCCCTTTAACCTCACTGATTTTGCAGCGTAGGCCGTGTAGGCTTCAGGGCGGAGTGAGAGATTTAGGTGCAGACGGGCCAGTGATTGAGCACTGTTGTCTATGGCAGAGCTGCAGGTTTGTGTTGGAGCGATTGTCTGGACACAATCCTTCAGGCTTAGAGAAACAGAGCAACACTCTTTGACAGCCTGTTCACATCTAAACTCTCCTCCGGTGAAAACATTTTATCAATGCATCAAAGAGTTTGATCAAGCTGCACTGAAATGAAGTAATTTCAATTTCCACTGCTTTATTCCTCCACATTTAACATTCAGCTTCACACTCAATGTATACTACTACCACAGTAAGGCTGTATTTTAATTTAAATAATAATATATATTTTTTATTTTATTTTAATCTTTTAGACATCTTCATCTTTGGTCATCCCTAGTACAGATCACAATCCTTTGCTCTGTGCCTACAGTATTTTCAGTGGATGTGTGAAAAATCATATTTTAGCTGTGACTGATGTACTATGATTCACAAATCAACTGCATGCAAATGATTTGAGCCAATTGTTTTTAGTAAATCATAAACATAATTTGATCAATGTAGGCCGATTCCCAAAACTAACAACTAAGTTTCATAAGACGATTTACCAATTTGATGCTCTATACTATTTACAGCATTAGCAGAGAACATTAAACATTCCAATTTATTCTGATTAATTATTTAAAAGTCATTTATTGTACAATTAGCCATGCCATCTGATCTGTATGTAAATTCCTACCTGGTCTCATAAACGTACCTTGGTGCACTTTTTAGCAAGACACAAAATACGTACCAACAAGTACATATTACTGCAGTTTCCAAAAGAAATGAGCACTAGAGGCTGTAACATTTTAAACCTTTACATTTTTTTTAGATGGATAAAGCACAGTTCTCATGATAGAGCATTAACTTTTTAGCGACAGTCCCTGGATATTTCAGTTCTGAAGCACTGCAATACATACCTATATCAACATAATTAACATGTACTGGGGTTCACATATTGAACTTGTGTTTTAGCACCACAACTGCTGCAAAGCGTGCAGTAAAGCAGGTTAACAGCGTTGCACAAAAAGTGCTTTAAAAAAGACCAGGTTGGTCAATTTTATAAGGAATTTGGCTGATTTGAAAAACTACAGCAGTAACGTTCACTTATTTTAAGGGCATTTTTAGCTGAAATTATTTAATTTCACACATTTTTGAGTACCTAATCAACTAGTCTTTGCATGTTAATTCTAGCGTTTTGATTAATCATTAATGTCTGAGCACCTGCTTTTCAAGCGCTACATGTTTCGCTTCACTCCACTGCAGTTACTGTAGTTTACTTTCATAAGCGTCTTTCATCTGTTATACCTTCGCACGTCCACGTCCTGAATAATTTACCAGGTTTTTCCATGGATGAAGACTTTCTTCAACCCACAGCCGTGAGACTACACGAGCAAAACAGCTCCGTCGAGCGAGGTTTAATCGCTGGCTTTTTAGCCCTTGTGCCACGCTTTCACTGAGACTACAGAAAGAAAAAGCGCTCCCCTCAAATTTCCTCAGATGCCAGTCTCTTTAAAGTTGAATCAGCCCTGTAGATGTTTGATTCTGGCCCTTAGCTAATTCTTCACTGCTCGACTGCGGATAGCACTTAATTCAACTCGCCACATTTCTGAGTCTCTTTATACTTCAGAGCGAGAGGAAGACGTTTAAACTCAGCCGCTTGTTTCGTAGCCTATTTTTAAGCCTCACGTGGACCGTATAAAGATGGGAAAGTATTGATTGTATCTCTAATGGTTAAAAAGGCAAAATAGCTTTGGAAATAGAGGAATGAGCCGAGATGAATCATTCCCAGTCCTCGTTATTCTTTTAGTCATATTCCTTTCAGCCTCTCATCTCAGTTAATGTCTTTCTTTTCTCTTTGTAGATGAAGCTTTGGAACAAGTACAAGGTGACTAGTATTCCTTCTCTGGTGTTCGTCGATGCTGCCACAGGGAAGGTGGTGTGTCGGAATGGCTTGCTTGTAGTTAGAGATGATCCAAAAGGTGAGTTACAGGCTTCAGTTTTCACCCACTTATTCTTTACAGGGGTTTAAAGGAAAGTTTGCCCCTAGATGTTTTACATTGTTCTAAACCCTTGTTAAATGCAAATGGAGAATTATTCAAAGAGTATCAAAGAGGTTTATAATTTAAGCTCCAGAAATGACACAAAACACTAAAAGTGCTCCATAAAAATGTCCATACAACTTTTGTGATATTATATTCTAAAACTAAAACAAAACTTATGTTTTGATGAAAAGGTGTAGTGTAACATACAGGGGAATGATGTTGTGTACAAACACAGTCAGTCAACATATTCCCTTTAGAAAGTTTCATTCTTGTCCAGTACCTTTCAACAGTGTAAATTTTTCAAAATGTATACATCATCTGAAAACTGAGTAAGCTTTCCATTGATTTCTAGTTTGTTATGATGTAAAATCAGAATCTGAGGGTGCAAAAAAATGTTAATTCTGGGAAAATCAACTTTAAAGTTGTCCAGATGATGTTCTTAGCAATGCATATTACTTATCAAAAATTAAGTTAAGAAATGTACAAAATAGCTTCATCTCCAAAACCACTGCTTTTGTGCTCCACAGAAGAAAGTTGTACAGATTTGGAACAACATGGCAATGAGTAAATCATTTATTTGGAGGTGAACTGTCCCTTTAACTTGACATTCACAAGCTCAGAAACTCACATTGCATACTTGAATTTACACAGTACATGGTGGTCCTTCGCTGCTCTTCACCTGTCTGTGTGGTGACCATATCTGAAGAGCTCCAAGCGCTTGATTGCTCGCTTGAGTGATGTCATGCAGCTTTCTGCTGTTGAAAGAAAGGCATTTTATATTCCTGGAAAGGCAGGGAGCCACCACATTTCTTTAAAAACATTCTCATGGTGGAATTTGTCTGGTGATCAACATGACAGATTCACCTCCTCGGCGTAATGAGCCTCGGCTCCAGCACTTAACCAGCAGTAAGAGTGAAAAATAAACTCGGTTATTCATGAAGCTCAGTGGCGTTCTCAAACACCGGCACATAGGATTGATGACTCTGCTCTCTGTGTGATGACATAGTCAGGAGCTTTTGTTTGAAAGCATGTGTGGACGGGGAATATCCGGTGTGTTTGTACAGTGTGAGTGTGTGTGAACATGTGCACAGTAGCTTGTACAGGAGCAGGTTCAGAGGCCAGAGGCTTGGAAGGGGCCCTTGACATAACAAAAGGCCCCAGCTGAATGTGTGAGTGTTTAAAAACCCAGCCACAGCCTAGCGCGTTAGTTCTTTCTGACTAATAAAGCCCGTAACAAATAATAAAGTGTTGTTAAGTTCCAAAATAGCACATGGAAAAACATCATAAAAGCACACACAACTTAATTCAACTTAAAGTCATAAAATAGATTTGTATGACAAATAGGCCAATATGTAAGATATAATTCTCTGATAAACATCCCGCCAGTGAACTGAATCAGAACTGAATCAGAATTTTTTTCCTGTTTGCATTTCAGACTGAATCATTGAATTAAACTATAGAACCAAAATTATAAATTAATTATTGACTGATTTTTAATAATTCAGATTGATTGTTTCATTAGTGAGTGTATGTTTATTCGGTGAGTTGAACTTGAGAAGCGGATCAGTAGGCTAAATGAATCATTTACTGGTTTTGATCATCCTGATCTGAATTCTGGTAGGTCAGTTTCTTTTCAGAAAATAGACTGTTTGTGTTTGTCGATAAAACAGATGTATGAATCTGAGGGATTGATTCAGTGAGTTGAACCAGATCAGTATTTTCAAATCAGACTGATTCGTTCATAAATCTGAGAGATTCAGTGAGTTAAACTCAAGAACCATTAAATGAATCACTCACTGATTTTGATTATTATGATCCCAATTCTGGGACCTTTAGCCAAATCAGACTGATTTATTCATAATTCTTAGTGATTGATTCAGTAAGTTGAATGTGAGAACCAAAGGAGTGAATGAATCATTCTGATTGAAGTTATGACCATTTTAGTTCTGTTCAGTTCTGTTTGCAAATCAGGCTTATTTATTATTTCAGGAATCGGATCGATTCAATAATTAATTTGAGTTCTATTGAATGATGATTTGGTTGCTTATGATGGTATACATTTTTCATTAGTTATATAGGCTAATATTTAGGAGAAATGCTGAATTCAAATTTCTGGTTCAGGAAGGGAAATGTAGCTTCCATCTCACAATAAGACCTGATATTTGCATCATCTCCCATCGCCTCTGTCACAGCGTTTGATATCCGTGTGGCATCGGGATCCAGAAGAGAGACTCGTGTATATTATAAATATATGAATGACACATGCATGTGCTGTGCTGGTAGTGAAAGGAGGATTGTATGACAGTAATCAGAGTCCTGCCTCTGCTCTGCTCCCCCCGTCCTGCAGGCCTGGAGTTCCCCTGGGGGCCGAAGCCCTTTGCGGAGGTGGTGGCCGGGCCCTTGCTCAGGAACAACCGACAGACGACAGACAGCAGTGCCCTGGAGGGATCCTATGTGGGGGTTTACTTCTCTGCACACTGGGTGAGTGCTCGGTGTTAGTCTTTTAACCTAGCTGTACCTTGGAGACAAAATCATGGTCTGTTTAACCGATATATAGGTCAATTTAGTTAAATACTAGTAAATAATTGCATTAGCAAAATTATGTTAGTAAAACGTTTATTGTAGTAAACTAAAACCATAAAATAAAGCTTGAAATTAAATAAATGTTATGTGAAATAAATATATAGTTAAACTAAATAAAAATTTAAATACTTTTTATCTAAATCTAAATAAAGCTTAAAATTAATATAAACTATATAGACATATTAAAACAAAAAAATGACAAAAAATAAATAAATAAACATTAAATTTAACATGAAAATGGAATACAAAATTATAGCTAATTGAAAATATGAATAAAAACTACAATATCTCACTTATGCTAAAATTACAAAGGGTAAGCAATTAGGATAAATTACAGAAACATTTTAAATTGAAAATGACCAAAAAAATGAGACCTATTTCAGTGAGCGAGACAGTAATGGTCTGATTTATTTTTAACTTGTGTGCAAGTTTGAGGCTTCTCCATGAATCTTTCTGGTTGACTCTTTGAAAAGAATAATTTCATAAGTCATTTTTTCATGAATTGGATATTATTGTTGAGTGGTGTTACAGTGGGCACCACACTTCCTCTTGGGTTTCCCACCATCTGGAACTTTTTCCACAGAAACCCTGTTATTTCCCACTGTTAAAGTCCCTCCCTAACACTCCGGCTAGTACGTGATGCACTCATTCACGTTCTCCTGACTGACAGCGTTTCTCTGGGTCTGCTTGTGCCAGTCCACAGAGCTGCAGCCACAGTAGCGGGAGCTTGTTTTTCCAGTTCCCCCCTTTTCCAAACCCAGACAAATTGTGAAGATGAGCCACAAAACCAGGCTATATATTTCAGTTTATTATTCCAACACCACATTCCTCGTTCCTACTCAGCGTAAAGTGAACCTCTATTAAAGTGACTTTTATAAGTCAAAGTGTGCCTGGAAGTATTGTTTCCGTTGATATACTTATGCCTCCCTTTTTTTCTTCTTTTGAAAATGACCTCTAATAACCTCAAGGAAACAGGAGGAGAGTTTTCTTAATGGGAGTGATTTTATATTAATTTTCTACAGACTGAAATTGTCTACTAAGTTTGATTGGTTGGTTAATGAATATGAATAACTTCTGTTATCAATGACTTACTGTCATGTCGTTCCAAACCTCATATTTTAATCTTCTGTGGAACATAAAAGAAGCATGTTAATAGCCAAAATATTCAGTTCCCATTGAATTTCATTGCATTTTTGTTAATACAAAGTCAATGAGAACCAAAACAGTCTTCAGAATATCTGCTTTTATGTTTCATATTACACTAAAATAAAAAGAATAAGGGCTTGACGCAATTTAAATTTTTCTTTTAAATGTCCCATTTAACATAATCTTTGAAAGGTCAGCATTTTTAGTTTAGCCTTTAAAACATTTCTAAATTAAAGGAGTACTACAGCATACTTGTAGCTAGGGGTGGGCGATATATCGGTAGACACGATTGACTGGTAGAAATTTGTCAGCCGATAGAGATTTTGGTCTATCGTCTTAATCGCGGTTGAGATCACGTGACTTTGCACGTTAAGTAACCACGCAATATACATTAACTTTGACAATAGAAGAAGCAGTGTTGCCAACTTATCGACATTGTCGCTAGGTTTAACGACTTTTCAGACCCCCTTGGTGTCATTTTTCCAAAAAAGTGACTAGTGACAAATCTAGCGACTTCTTGGACAAACCTCAGCGAGTCTCTGGTACTGCTTCGTACGCGCAAGATCTTGATTTTCCAGCGCGCACACCCCTCGGTACAGCAGCGGTGAGTTCACTTACATGTGACAAAACCAACAAAAAGGAGATTGTAAAGAAAAAGGTGCATCGTGTGTGATGTGGAATTGGTTTGGGTATAAGACAAGTGATACGAATGAGCCGAACATGATTTGCAAGGTATGCAAGAGCACTGTTTTAACAAGCGGTGGAAACGGGACATTCTAAAACGCTTAATGTTAAAAATGCTTAATGTGGCTTAACGCACCTAAAAACTGACGAGGGAAGCCCAAATTTCTGTCAAACCTTCCTT
>JAUMHQ010000075.1:2929275-2957491 GCA_032361165.1 Enteromius paludinosus | reverse complement strand
ACATTTCTAAAGAATGCTTTCAGCACCTTGTTGAATCAATGCCACGTAGAATTAAGGCAGTTCTGAAGGCGAAAGGGAGTTGGCCGTCGGAGTTGAATGTGCTTCGTGTGTATCCTGCTTGTAGCAAACGAAAATATTATGCATCTTAGGTCTGTTGTGACAATAAAAGAAACAAGTTTCTTTTTAATGCTTTATCATATTATGTTAGTTAAAACTCATAAATAACTACAAATAACTAATGTTAGGGAAATCTGTTAATGTTTTGTTGCGCGTTTCTGAAATGTAAAAAAAAAGTAAAATAAAAATATCGGCCGATACAGGTATATTCGGAATTGGATTAAAACCAAACAATACTTGTATCGGTATCAGCCTTCAAAATCCTTTATCGGTCAGCTCTAGTCTTTAGAGCACAATTCAATATATTTCATATGAAAACCAGGAGGCTTGTGACTGTCCCATTGACTGCCAAGTAAACAACATTGTCAAGGTGCAGAAAAGTATGAAAGAAGTCGCCTGAATGCTCCATCTGCCATCAGTGGTTCAACCGTTACATTATGAAGATAGGCAAATACTTTCTGTATACAAAGAAAACAAAAATAACAACTTTACACCGCAACATCAACGTAGCACCATTTTGGATAGTATGCACTGAACTCAAACTGAGTACGCTCTTCTGTGTCAGCTGTGCCACACAGATACGTTTTCTATATCTTTTTATAACCCTGTTATTGTTAATGGAAAACCATTCTTCCTAAAACTCTCTTATCATGTTTCAATACAGCTTCTGTGTAAGATCCCCACACGTCGCTTACGCTGCCTGGAGCTCTTCCAAAGCCAGACGTTTTTCCACGGCATATCTTTTGACTCTCAGCTGCTGCAGAAAAGTCCCATTGAGCCAATCCTGGAGCTGAAGAATCATCCTGACCGACCGAAAAAGTCGATGCGCGGTTTATCATTAGACCTGATTCAGAATTTTGAGTGTGACCTATTGAACTCTCCATCCACCCCTGCAGACGCGTCTCCTACCTTGATAAAGATTAAGGTAAATGAAGACACGGCAGGGGCTAAAACAAAACTACAGGAACCAATTCTACATGAAAACAAAAATTAACTAATTTTTCTCTCTGTAACATTCAGTGATTTGCCAAAGACAAGATAAAACGCCACAGTATTTGATCTAATAGTTCACCAACATAAAGCATAAACAAATCCATCTGTGAATAGCCAGTCAATAACAAGTACAGAGTTATCATAGTCTTATTTGATAATCATATTTCTATTCATCTGAATTGGCCTACTTCTGCTTATCTCTGTTTTGTTCTGAATTTTGCCTTCAAGGGTTAGCTCACCCAAAAATGAAAATTTGATGTTTATCTGCTTACCCTCAGAGTCACAGATGAAACCAAATTAAACCCTATGACTTGTGACGATACATTGAGGTTTTAAGACACGAAAAGATCGGTCTGTGCAAAAAACAGTATTTACTGTATATAATTTTTTACCTCTTATACACCACAATCTTATTTTTGGTGAACTATCCCTTTAATATAAGGCAATTTTTGTCTTATTAGTATATGAATTGTTGTTTTATTTAGTTACTGTGAATAATGTAACGAAGGATATAATTTAAATGAAACTCATTTTTAAAGGTATTTATATATTTATACTGGTTTCAGTGATGCACTCTTTACTGTGGCATTTTAAGAGTGATAATCTGTGACAAATAAAAATCATAATAATGCTTACACATAAGTATATTGTGATATTAATATTGATAGTTACTTTTTTGAAAATAATAGTATCAAATGAAGCCAAAGCAGAATTAACTTCTGTGCATTTTCATACAACGTCACAGGAATAGTGTTTTGTTTTGAAACGGTTCTCGAACCAAGTTTTGTTAATTAATAAATCAGTGGTTTTGAATGAAACATTTGAGTGAATAGTTCAATTCAATGACTCACTCTTAAAGATATATCACTTGCTTCATCAATAAATAAATCAGTGTTTTGTATGAATGGTTGAGTAAGTGATTCAATGATTCACTCAGAGGCAAGTCACTTGTTTTGATCCTAAATGAATCAACATTTTTTAACAAAAGGGTTGAATGAATGATTCGTCTACTTGCTGATAAAAACACACCACTTGTTTCACCTCTAGTATGAATCTGTTTTGAACAAATAATTTGTCAACATCTATGTATCAGTGTAAACTGCAGAAAGAGTCACTGAAAAATATATACACAAATGTTGAAAATTCCTATTGTTGGGTATAAAAGACTAATATGCTACAACTTTACTATTACCAGTATATTTAATATGTTGATTAATATATGTTTTATAGAATATACAAAAGTGTAATGTACAATGGAATGTAAAGTGCTACTTATAATACAATGCATCACAATACAGTTTAGTTTATATTGTGTAGTATGCTATTATTATGGTAACAACTTATACCATTATTGTCACGCTCACACAAAGGGAGGTAATTTATTGCAGTTTATTAACAGCAATAATAAACACAAGAGTGCAGTGGTGATCAGTTGAGTGCACAGACACGGAGCCTTGGGGCTGGCAGTGAAGAATAGCACACGCTTCGACAGGCTGGGGTGGAGGGTGGTTGGCGGTTCAGGTTCTGTGGATGGAGGGAAAACAGGATCAATGTAATGTTTAAACAGGGATATGTGAAACGAGGCAGAAATCCGATACTGTGGGGGTAGGTCCAGCCGGTAGATGACGTCATTGATTTGTTAATGGATGGTGAAGGGGCCGATGTATCGGGTACTCAGCTTTCTGCTGGGCAGCCGGAGGCAGATGTCTTGGGTGGAGAGCAATACCTTATCTCCCGTATGGTAGGTGGGATTGGAGGACCTTTTAAGGTCGGCTGCTTCCTTGGATATGCGCTGAGTCCCAGACCCTCTCGCTCTCCTGGAACCAGTGATCCACTGCGGGGTCTTCAGAGGGGTCTAAACTGTGAACCCCTGTCAGAGACAATATCCTCAGGGAGACCAAAGTTCCGGAAAACCTGCTGGAACAGAGCTTCCGCAGTTTCCAAGGCTGTGGGGAAACCATTGAGAAGAATTAGTTTACAGGCTTTAGAGAATCTATCAACGACAACTAAGATATATGGTATTCCCATCGGAAGGAGTCAGGTCCATGGCAAAAACTATTCCTATGTGGGCCCAGGGTCGGCGGGGAATCGGAAGAGGCTGGAAAGGTGTGGTTGTCATGGCACAGACCGAGCATCCCTGCACATACCGTGCTACCTCCTTCGCCATATTGGGCCACCAGTAGCATTGACGTTAGAGCGAGAGGGTCTGCCTGCTGCCAGGATGTGCAGGGCCCGGTGATGTGTGAGTACTGTCCAGCAGGGAGAGACAAACGTTCAATAGTACATAAGTGTGCCCTGTGGGACCCCCCGACCGAGTAGGCTCCTCGAGGGTGGCATCACGAATTATTGTGATCAGTAATTACCTTGAAGGGGTATTTTACTCCTTCTAGCCAGTGGCGCCACTCCTCAAGGGCTAATTTGATGGCGAGCAGTTCTTGGTCCCCAATTCCATAGTTTTGCTCTGCCAGGGAAAGCCTTGTTGCGTAGTACGCACATGGATAAAGAGCAAGGGCTTCACCAGACAACTGAAACAAGACGGCTCCAACACCGTTGTCTGCGGCGTCCATTTCCAAAACTAAGGGTGTGGTGGGATCAGGGTGTTGAAGTATCGGAGCGGTGGTAATGGCGTGTTTTAGATGATCAAAGGTGTCTTGGGCTACCTTGTTCCACTGAAGCTTCTTCTTGTGACCCTTCAGGAGAGTAGCTCGACCATACGTCTCTGTTTTTTTTCCGGTCGCCCAGTTGTGTTCCTTGGATGCTTCTTCTTGTGACCCTTCAGGAGAGTAGCTTGACCGTACCTCTCGGTTTTTTTCCCATCGCCCAGTTGTGTTCCTTGGATGCTTCTTCTTGTCACCATTCAGGAGAATAGCTCGACCGTACGTCTCTGTTTTTTTCCCGTCGCCCAGTTTTGTTCTTTGGATGCTTCTTCTTGTCACCCTTCAAGAAGAAGCATCCCATCGCCCAGCGGTGTTCCTTGGATGCTTCTTCTTGTCACCCTTCAGGAGAGTAGCTCGACCGTACGTATCTGTTTTTCTCCCGTCACCCAGCGGTGTTCCTTGGATGCTTCTTCTTGTCACCCTTCAGGAGAGCAGCTTGACTGTACTTCTCTGTTTTTTTCCCGTCGCCCAGTTGTGTTCCTTCGATGCTTCTTCTTGTCACCCTTCAGGAGAGTAGCTCGACCATACGTCTCTGTTTTTTTCCCGTCGCCCAGTTGTGTTCCTTGGATGCTTCTTCTTGTCACCCTTCAGGAGAGTAGCTTGACCGCACCTCTCTGTTTTTTTCTCGTCGCCCAGCGGTGTTCCTTGGATGGTGGTTATTTCACTGGCCACTGCCGGGATCTTACAATCCTTCAGGCACTGGGACGAGATGAAGTTCCCCGCCACTCCAGAGTCCACCAGTACATGTACCGGAAAGAATGGCAATTAAACACAAGTTCTGCAGAAATATGTGGAATGTTAGAAACTAACGGGGTTAGTTGTAATGTACTCACTGCTGGGCGAGGAGGAAAAACAGCTGCCCTTGAATGACGTGCTCCGCACTACAGGCACAAGCCGGATCTGTTCTGCAAGTGGATGGTGACAGTTCATGGCCGTTGGGACTTAGGGACCGGGTGGATGGTGTGACAATTATTTGATTATCTTTTTTTTTTTTTTTTTCAGTTTTTAGCAGTACATATGTCCCCAAAATAGAACTTGTTCATCAGTTGATGTGCAGGACGAAAGTAGAACTTCACGTCATTACAATTCAAATGATAGAATTGTAAAATATATATCTGTGAATGATACCTGGAGACATTTCTCCAACTTTGAGACTTTGGTGTGACCTATTTGTGAGAGCAATGACAAACCCAAATGGGAGCAGCCTTAATAGGGCTGAAAATTGAACACCAGATAAAGCATCATTATTAATGTTTTTAATTAGGTATCAGGAAAAAAATCACAGCCCCAGTAGAGGTGGCTTAAAATATCCATAACTCTTAACAGTTCTCCTGAGAGTCTACTTCCAATGGGTTCAGTCCTTTATGTATAATGAAACATTGGGTATCCCTCTAAACCTGCCATTTTTATCTACAGTACCATGTCAGTTTCATATTAAGAACTGAATAACATGCTCCTAAAAAAGCCTGGCTATTTCTATGCATATTACTTGTGAAATGAAGAAATCACACTTAAAGCCACTTTTAGGGCATCGATCACATAAACAGGTCGATGCTTTAGTAAACTGAATCTTCAAACTTTGTCTCATTTTTTGTCCTTGAAAACTAGATCATAAAGTCATCTAAAAATTCTACTTACCTGTATAGAACAAGAAATTATGTCATGACCCCACCTAATTTTTTTACCATACATAAACTTGAATCTCAGCCGCTCTGTGACTGCCAACATTTTCCTAAGGGTATGCTCAGAGTCTCAGCTGACTAGAGATTTGAGGATTCGCCTGAGGCATGTATGATCTAATTATATTGTTGACGGGAATACAGTGGATGTGGCCTGACCCAATAGGTTACAGAGTTGATACCCTTAAATAATGTGGCTTTTAGGCCACCTGGCAGATAATAAAACAGCAAAAAATCCCACTGATTTACAATGAATAATCCATATAGGCTATTTTGAGTACATAACTATCCTAACAACCACCCAGAACAGCTGTATAGCAAACACCTGGCAACCACCCAATCTACCCCACCAAGTTTTGCAGTATAGAAAATGTAAAAAATCTCAATTACTTGTATTGCTTTGTAAAAAAAATCCATACTGCCAGAGAAATGGGATCAGGTGGGCAACCTTTGGTGGCCTTTAACACTTCCTCCAATAACTTAATGAGGGCATGACGTTAAGCTCCGCCCTACAAGTGTCAGCATCCTCTGGGATATCACCTTCATAAAGAACTGGGACACTGGCACTGTTAAAGAATCAGTCACGTCTCAACTCGTCTGTAGGAAAAAGCCCCTTCAGTCTGAGTCAGTCGGTCCGTTCTGACCTGGTGAGTAATTCCATCTGTTGAATTATCTGCCATCATCATTTTGAATTTTACAATTGTTTCATGAAATATGCAGTGGTGAAACCACTTTGTATGGTTTTTATTTCTAAAAAGAAAATGTATGGATAGTTTTTAATGCTGACAGTCATGCACAATCAGAAAAGCTATGACTAAAAGGTTTTTAAGATAAGAACATATTTTGCAGTACTTTGGTTATTTTATGAATTTATTCATGCATAAGACTTTTAAAATGTGTGCTTCAGTTGTGGCTGTGGATAACAGATTTGCCAGAGTTGCAGAAATCTTTGTTAAGCTTTTGTGAAAGTGAATGCTTGGTATTTCTGAACTGAACAACATTTAGTAGAAGAGCTGTCATACCTTTAAGTGATAGTTGTTTTGGATTTAACTATTTCACTTTATTCTGATGGTTATTTCATTTCAATAGAATAACTTTTTTATAGAACATCATTTCTACACTGAGAAATTGTAACTTTTACAGATAATTGCAAAGAAACAAGTAAAACACTCAATAAAACATGACATTTTAGTAGAAAAAATTTATTGTAAAACATACTTATAAACATACTTAGAATAGATGTTTTAAATATTTCATACATTTCCATTACAGTTTTTCTCAGTCCCTTTGGTGCATTCCTCACAACAGTACTTACATTTGCACAACAGTTAATGCATTTCTCAAAACCATTAGTCATTTGTGCACATCATAGTAGCAGTTTCTCATTCCTTCCAACAAATTTAAATGCTTTTGGACATGCATCAATTGCTTTCATACAACTCTCTGCTGTTTTATAACATTATCATTTGCTTATTTGTCATGTCAGTCAAAATGAACTAAACCTGTGACGGCTGAATAATCATTCCATATAAAACTAATAGTCCCCATTTCATTGCTTGAGTCATTACATACAAAAATGTTGAACTAGTTGTCAAAATCTGTCAAGCAAATTTGAAAAAATCGTTTAAATCCTTTTTTTCCTGAAAATGTCTTCTAAATTGAATCGTTTGCATAATGCTTTGAATACAGTAAATTAGAATTGCAAAGAGAATATGCAGTAAAAATGTGAAACATACATATTCAGTGTATTGTACTGAGATACCTCAGTAAATACAGTAATATCTAACTTTACTGTAGTTTTCAAATGGCCGTGCAAATAGTATATTGTGCTGTCTTGAGCATTTTAGCATTGTAAAGAATTTAGAGAGTAAACTGTCATAATGAAAACATGACAAAGCCATTTGACTATATTGTTCATAAACAATGGTGTCAGGACTTTTCATCTTGATGACACTGACACTTTCATTGACATGAACACTTGCTTTTGAGGAATGAGCTATCCATTTTGAGCAAGTGACACGCATTTGCAGGTTATCAACTAGGTTTTGCAGTTTGTACTAATGGTTTTGATAAATGCTTAAAACTGAATTTTTCTTACATTGCATGCGAACAATACAGACCCTGTTATAAGCACAAATGAGCACAAAGGCAATATATAATGGTGATGTCTTTGATATCCCCTCTTGATTATATAATGTACTCAAGATTATGGTCGTCATTACAATGTTTATACTCTGTCTTTAGGTAGTTCTGGACATTTAGGATGACCCATCAGTTTCCTCCCCTCACCACTGAGCAGAAGAAGGAGCTCCATGAGATAGCTCTGCGCATAGTGACTCCAGGGAAAGGCATCCTAGCTGCAGACGAGTCCATAGGTTAGTGTTGTCACAAGACACAGTATGAAAAAACCCACAATAACTTATTTTGATCCTGTGGATGTTCTAACAGGCAGCATGGGGAAGCGTTTGAACCAGATAGGAGTGGAGAACAACGAGGAGAACCGCCGTCTCTACCGCCAGGTGCTCTTCACTGCTGATGACCGCATCGATAACTGCATCGGTGGAGTGATCTTCTTCCACGAAACTCTCTACCAGAACTCTGATGATGGCGTCCCATTCGTCAAGATGATAAAGGACAAGGGCATCACCATCGGAATCAAGGTATGATGCCTCACTAGCATGGTTGTAGGAGTTTTGTTTTGACATGTTGAATCTTCCTTTTAGGAAATTGCACTTCAAGTGCAGTTCAATCAGTGGGAGACCATATATAAATTGGTTTGTCACAGATATGGAGAGTGTTTTTAGGAAACACTGTATTTGAATTTTGTATTAATTCTATAAAAATAATACATTTAGGGTTACAACAGCTGGTCACTATCAATAGCGTTAAAGAGGCAACTTTGTACTCTATTTACCCATTAAAAGTTGGAAAAGGTACACATTCTACTCTAAGGTGCTAATATGCACCTGCTGTACTGATAAAGATGCAGTTTATGCACCTTTTTTTCTGACAGAGCGTTTGACTCAATGAGCTGAATTAAAACTATATTTCCTTTCTAAAACATTTTGCCCTTTTTTCAAAGGTTGACAAAGGTGTAGTCCCCTTGCCAGGAACTAATGGAGAAACCACTACACAAGGTATTTAAAAAATGTCCGTTCTCTGGATCTGAATATTTGATAAATCAATTTTAAGTCACTGATTAATATTCTTAGAACTCTCATTTCAAATTATCATATATCATTTAAAAATCCCTTTTCTTTTAGTAAGGTCTGAGGTGTTGAACTTTTATTATATTAAAGTTCTGGGTCAAACCAGCAACACGTGTTTGAGCAATGGGAAATACTAGTTAACCTAGGGTGTTTTTTTTATTAAAATTGAAGTCTTCATTTAATTTCTTTTAAAAAATATAATTATTTAAGTAAGTGCAACAAGTGCAAAAGGCACAGATTTCATGGAATGACCCATTTACATGTATACATTTGGCAGATCAGTTCATGCATGTACATTTTGCTGGAAAAAGAACAAATGATTTTGCTGTTGTTAACAATATTTTTATTTGATATATATATATATATATATACAGTACTGTGCAAAAGTCTTAGGCCACCAGTATTGTCACCAACAAAAAATGGTTTTAAGTCAGTTTTTCTATCTTGCGGTAGCGTGTCAGTTGAAAAAATCAGTTAACCTTTCCAAACATTATTTTTTGTCAGACTGGATGATGATGATGATCAGATCTCTGTGTGGAGCACTTGCTGTTGTCAGACTCCTTGTGCAGACAATTAATTGTAGTGCATTATTACAATGAATGACAAAAATAATGTTTGGACATATAAACTGATATTTCCAAATGACACGCTACCGCAAAAGATAGAAATAACCAACTTAAAACCATCTTTGTTGGTGAAAATACTAGTGGCCTAAGACTTTTGCACAGTAATGTATATATTAGTGCTGTCAAAATGATTAAATGTAATTAATCGCATACAAAATGAAACTTTTTGTTTGCACAATAGTGTATTGTATACATGCAGTGTACATATATATATATATATATATATATATAAAATAAAATATACACAGTACACACAAATATTATGCAAACAAAAAAATGTTTGTACTTTGTAATATTTAATAAGTGTTCATGTTAAAGCTTATTTTCCATACTGAGATTTTTTGTGAATTGTCTTGAATCCAGTTAGGGTCGGTTTGACCCAGAACATAATGATCATCACAACTAAACAACTCTGCCATCTCAACAGGTCTGGATGGGCTCTCAGAACGCTGCGCTCAGTATAAAAAAGATGGCGCTGACTTTGCAAAGTGGCGTAGTGTGATGAAAATCAGCGATACCACCCCATCAAACCTGTGCATTAAAGAAAATGCTAAAGCCCTGGCTCGCTATGCTAGTATTTGTCAGCAGGTAAAATGTTAATTCTGCTACATTCATTTACAAATGAAGATTTGTCAAGCTCAAGTTCTTGTCCCAAACTGTACTTGCAGCATGGGATAGTACCCATAGTGGAACCGGAGATCCTACCTGATGGAGACCACGATTTGAAGCGTTGTCAGTTCGTTACAGAGAGGGTTGGTCATGCTCTCCTTCTTAAAGAGAAAATACATCCAAAAATTGACATTTTCGCATTATTTCTTTGCCCCCATTTCATTCCAAACCTGTGTGACTTTCTGTTTCATATAAACAATGAAAGTTTATGGGGTCCAGAACAACATATGAACATAGATAAATAAATCAACATCAAGTTACACAGTTTTGAAACAACATGAGAGCAAGTGAATGAGTATTTTCAGTTTTCGAGTCAACTTCTGCTTTACACATTAACTGTCATTTCTTCAGGTGCTTGCAGAAGTCTACAAAGCCATGTTTGATCATCATGTGTATCTGGAAGGCACACTACTCAAGCCCAACATGGTGACCCCTGGACACAGCTGCCCAACCAAATACAGTGCAGAGGAGGTTGCAATGGCAACAGTCACTGCTCTGAGGCGTACTGTCCCACCCGCAGTGACAGGTGAGGATACATTACAAACCCTAAACCTGATTTCAGATTCAGTGACAAGTCTGAACACTATGTAAATACAGACTTCCTGCACTTTCAGGGGTGACCTTTCTCTCAGGAGGTCAAAACGAGGAGGAGGCCTCCATTAACCTAAATGCCATTAATAACTGTCCACTTGTGAAACCCTGGGCTCTCACCTTCTCATTCGGCCGAGCTCTGCAGGCCTCGGCTCTGAAAACCTGGCGTGGACAGAGAGAGAATGAAATTGCTGCAACCGAGGAATTCATCAAACGAGCAGAGGCATCCCAACCAAACCTATAAACAAACAGACAAACAGATAGATATAGATAAAATAGATCTTCTTTCTAATTGCTTCTCTTCTTCTTTTCTCCTCAGATCAACAGTCTGGCTTCCCAAGGGAAGTACACAGTTTGTGGTGACAGCAGCGGAGCCACTGGTCTTTCTCATTACCTTTCCAGCTACGCGTATTGAAATGCCGCTGATTCCCGTCATCCATTAGCTGAAATCTAGCAGATTTCACTGCCACCTCCACATAAAACACTCAAACATAATTATTTATTCCTAAATGTGATGTTGCTATACAGTAAAACAGCACATGAAAGTGATGGCTAAGTACGTTTTTGAGGATGTGGAATTTTGTGGTGTTCTCTGCTTGTCTTAAAGAAACATTGTAAAAATATAGCTTTTGTTGCCAAGATAATTCTTTAGGAAAGTAATGGAGTATTAATAAAGTTACAGTTGACTGTGTTATGTTGATCCTTATCACTTATTGTCAACATTTAAGAGTTTCTTATGATAGATATAACTGTATGCTTCTGTAGATCCCTTTCATCATCTAAAGCTTTAATAAAGCCTTTGTTCTGATGAATAATAACAGCATGGGTTACAAGTTTATGAGTAGCCTATTTGATGATTCTGAATGTTCGGCTTAATGCAGTATTGACAAAACAAAAGTGAAACTAAATTAATGACAACCTGAATACAAACTGAACATGCTGCAATAAAACTGTAAAGATAGAAGATGTGTCTGGACTACAATCTTTGAATACACACTTGAAGGGTACATTTGCACGTAAATTAGGCTATACTATAAATGCTATTGCTATTATATATTTGAATGATAAAATAAGTTTATACGTCTAAAATGGCTAGGATAATTGTAAATGGTTTATTCTTTTTTCAACTTTGTCTCCATGTAAGTCAATTGGTGATCTTGTTCACCTCAGCAGCAGGTGCAAACAATAAGTAGACTATTGACTTTACCAAAGGATCAAACAAGTTGGCGCTATGGTATTTAATAAAAGCTGGACGTACCCTTTCGCTCCTTATTCAAACTAATTACCCTTCCATATAAAATATTGTTATTGTATTAGACGTCACTATCCGAACTATCTAGCGTCGCGGATGTAGCTACTCTATTACTCGCCCCTCAGCCTGTTCCCCCAGATTCATCCGCTGTGTGTAAAGCGCGCTTGAAGAGGAAGCGACCCGCGCTTCTCCAGCGGAAACACGCTTTCGTCGTGCGCGTGCAAGCGGCGCTTCAAACAATAGTAAGTCTCTTTGTTTTGTATCTGAATGGTGTTGCGGTTTGTTTAACGTATTTAGCAAGTAAAAAAAGCAACTTTTAAATATCAGACTTAAAAAGTGTAGTTTATTTGTCTGCCTTGCAGGAAGGTAAAGGTAAATGAGTGCAGAGATGTCTGGTGGTGTGATCCGCGGCCCTGCTGGAAACAACGACTGCCGCATCTATGTTGGGAATCTTCCGCCTGATATCCGCACGAAAGATGTAGAAGATGTGTTTTATAAGTACGGAGCCATTCGAGACATCGATCTGAAGAACCGACGAGGCGGACCTCCATTCGCCTTTGTCGAGTTTGAAGACCCAAGGTGGGTATATTTGAGACTTTAGCTTAAAGGCTAACGTTAACTTAGTCCGTTTGTTTCAACGTTGCCGGTTTCACTTCTTTAATTATGTAAAATAAAAAATATCTAAATACGATGTTAGTAAAATTTATCTATATGTGCCCTAGTGGGTATTTTTTGTAGGTAGGTAACTTAAGTCTTTTAGTATTGCTTTCAGTAATATCCCGCTAATTAGCTTAGCCGTGCTCACCATGTTTCCAGGGCTTCGTTTGTTATAAACAATGTTTTAGTCAATGAGTGAAGGCTTTGCAGATTTGTTGTTTGTTTTTGACCTAGCGTGTTTGTTTAATGTGTAATTTGATTCATTAAGCTAAAACAATTGAGCTTTATTAGGCTTTAATGCCTGCCTTAGGCTTGGATATGCAAATTTTTTTTTTCTGAGTTACTTGCTTGACTTCAGATAAAAGTAGTCAACATTTGAAGTGGATCATAACATTTCAAAGCTATTCTAAAACCAAATGTTTTTTCCCCTCTTCTTTCTTTTAAATGTTAGCTACTTTGGTTTTGTTTGGGACAGACCTTTTCTGTTTGAGGCAATTTTGCATTACTTTTAAGTGTTGACTAGCTAGTAATGTTAGTTGCTATATGCAGTTTAGCTCGGTGCGACCTCTAGCCACACTGACAGGTGTTTCATGCCAGATTAGTATTTACATGCTTTCCTGTTCTGTTTCCTTTAGAGATGCAGAAGACGCTGTTTATGCCCGTGATGGATATGATTATGATGGCTATCGTCTTCGGGTGGAGTTTCCCAGGAGTGGGAGAGGAGGTTTTGGAGGAGGTGGCGGCGGCGGTGGAGGAGGAGGTGGGGGCGGTGGTGGTGGTGGGGCTCCTAGGGGTAGATATGGACCCCCCTCCAGACGTTCAGAGTACAGAGTCATTGTATCAGGTATGTTAGCATCACAGCTTTCATTTAAGAAGTGTTTGAAGTTGTATTGACCGTTGTATTTGATTTCAGGGCTTCCACCGAGTGGCAGCTGGCAGGATCTGAAGGATCACATGCGTGAAGCAGGTGATGTATGTTACGCTGACGTTTTCCGAGATGGAACTGGGGTGGTGGAGTTTGTTCGCAAAGAAGACATGACCTACGCCGTTCGCAAACTGGATAACACAAAGTTCCGGTCGCATGAGGTAGGTTTGAGATTGAAATTAGAATTTTTGGATATGCTTAGCATTGGAATATTCCTAAGGTAAGCAAATCCTAATGTTGTGCTGAGAGATTCTATGTTTTAAGTACATTTGTCTTGGTGAAAATATTGATGTAGCTATTTGGCCAATAATGAATTCAGATTTCCAGTCCAGTTCAGTATAGAGTAGTTATTGGCTAATTCTATTTTTACAATCCAGTAGTTGCTGACTCTTTCTTGTGAATACAGGCCTGTTTACACTAAGCATAATGACTATAAAGATAAAGTTCTAAAAGTCTTTCTCAATATTAAAGAGTAGCAGATAATGATAAAGGCACAGAGAAACAATGTTGTTGGAATCCTTTTCAGAATAACTTTTTGCCAGCTAATGAACCAAAACATTGACCGCCAATTGGAACCCATCCTGCCATAACGAGCTCCAGAATCTAATGCAGCAGATGAGCGTGCACTTAGAATAAACAGACAATATTGTCTGCTGGTTATCTTTTATAGTTCTTATTCTTGGTTGTGAATCGAGCTAACCAAAGCTAAACCTTGTCGAACTGTATGTCTTGTGTAGTCAGTTCTTACTGGTTGAATACTGGTGTTAAACCAAAGAGCAGTGTTTCGCTGCAGGAAGTCTGGTAAGTATAGTGACAATTTTAGCTACACTTGCTCAATGGAAAGTTCTGTCTCTGCCAGGGAGAAACCGCATACATCCGTGTGAGAGTGGACGGTCCCCGCAGTCCGAGCTATGGAAGATCAAGATCAAGGAGCCGCAGTCGCAGCAGGAGTCGCAGCCGCAGCAACAACCGTAGCCGAAGCTACTCCCCGCGCCGCAGCCGAGGATCCCCGCAGTACTCCCCACGCCATAGCCGTTCCCGCTCTCGCTCCTAAACGTGTCCCCTTGGAGCCCTTGAACCATTTGTTTTTGTAGTCTTTACACAAACCCCATGTTTTAATTCCACCCTTCTTGTTCCATGAGACAATTATCTCTTCTCCCCGCAATTGGTTATTTTTAAATATGCATTTTAATTTTTTTTTTTTAATAATGCAAAATGAAAGTTTTCATATACCAAACGAAGGGTTATGTAATGTCTCACAATATTTTTGTAAATGCCATGTATGAAAGTTATTCATGGGATGGTGGGTTTCTTGATTGTTTTATGCTGTCTTCCTCTAGACGTGACCCAGAACTGATGCATTGTAATAAAGGATTGCTAAATCTAAATTGTTGCGTAAAAGGGTGACTTTGAACTCTAGAACAAACCTCTATTGCATTAAAAAAAAAAAAACTACTTGGTACATAGTAACTGAACCAATTTTAGATCACTTTTCAAATGAGGTGGTATCTTTAGTTGCGTTGTAAAGATGTACTGGTCAAATGTCTAGTTGGGGTGTCTTCCAAAAAAAAGACAGATTTGCAGCTTTCATGTTTTTAATCAACATGTCTGATTTAGTGTTAGGTTATTAGTTTTGATTAGTCTGTTTTGGCCTTAATGCTGCATGCATGCATCAAAGAAGGCAGGTTTGAGTGGATTTGATTCTAACTCTTTGCCTCCTTTGTTTTGATTTTGCTGGTATCTTAAGGTTTGGATTGGAGGAGAGGCTCAGAGGATGCCGGATCAGTACATAATGAAGATAGGATAGGGAATGCTGGATACATGGAACAGGATCAATTGCTCCCAGGATCATGGGATTTTTAAGGCTGTGATTCAAAAGTACTTCCTTGCCCCTTTTATTTTCTCTGTAACTCAGTGGAAAATGTAGACGTTTTGGCCCTTCTTTATTTTTTTTTAACATTGGCGGAGCAGATGCTGAAGGAGTCTTTGGGAATGGAATCAACAGGAACAGTATGGTAAATTAAAAAGTGCATTTGGGATGGGATGGGGGGGTTACTCAGGCATTTTTGGATTTACGCTGTCCCAATAAGGACAGTGGATGCTTTAACATTGCTAGCATTTATTTTCTTTTAAGTGAAGACTTTTTTTGCCTAAATAAAGATTTCATTGGTACAAAAGAGTATTCCTGTTTTGTTTGTTTCTGAGTGGTTGAGCACTATGAACTTATGGCTTTTGGACAATTCTGAATTTTTTTTATTTATGAAAATGTAAATAATTATTTATGCATTTCAGGCTTTTGACGTTGGAACAAAAAAAATGGAAGTAAATGGGGTCCAAAACAAAGTTGCAAATTTTTCAAATGATCAAAATGGTGTTATACAGAAGAAATTTGTGCGGTTTGGAAAAGGTTGAGTAAATGAGGACACCTTATCTGGGAATCAAACACGTTGCCTTATTAACACCATGCTATGCTATGAGAGCAAAGGACTTATGCTGAATGATGTTAAAGAAAAAAATAAGCTTGTTCATTTAATTTAGAATCCGGCCCAAAAGTTTAATTCTATATTAATGTGCTAGTATTGTTGCTTATAACCGTAAGCCGTCTACTGTTAAGATAATAATATTTGGAACTACAATAATTTTTTTATTAAAATCCATTGAAATTAACTAGGAACTGTTATGTAATTGGTCATTTAAATAACAGTAATTTATAAACGACAAAGCAATTTTAGTATTAATTTGTGGATTGTATTCATACTGCATATACAATTATGTAAACGCAACTTTATATTAAATACACATTTTCCAAACCTGAAATATCTCTTAAATTGGCCTTTTTTCCCACATATTAATAAAAAATAAAAAAAATAATCGTTGAATTGTTACCAGAATCATTACATTTCTAATTGCATTACACTGCGTGGGACCGACCATGAGAGGAACAACAGATTAATACATATAACCATGCAATAAGTGTCCTTCACTAATTTTGAAGTGTTTTCATTGTGAAGGTCCACCGAGTCTAATTTAAGCTATTTTCTGGCCCACACAGTCCTGCAGTTTATTACCAAACAAGCACATTTTCCTCTGGTCTCCGGTTAAAGATGCATTGTGGGATGAAATAAGATGCTGGCACAGGGGCGCAGGGAGCGGCTGGTCTGCAGCCAATGGTGAGCGCTGTGTAGGACGGCATTGTGGAGAGCCAGGGATTTTAGCGCGGGCACCAGTCGGCGTTTGACTTGATCCTTATGTTCCTCTCATAGCGGCAAAGAGACATCCGAAACGACGAACGTTCATACGGCGACTGTTTTCACTTGCAAATTTTTCTTGCCAAATATTGCTGACAGGTGAGTCGCCTTCTCAGGTGATGTACAAGAATAATCTTGCATGTATCTGTAGCCTGATGCTTTCGTTTTAGATGTACAAATGGCAATTCCTTTTTGCAACATTTAAATCACTTGCGTCAAGCGTGTATTAGACTTTGAAATTCAGACGCTACAGCGAGTGCACCGCGTGCGCCTGAGTTTCATTGATTTGCTGGAACATCAAACTCGCACGCTGTGAATGGAGGAGGTGTGACGTAGCATTCTTCCATCCTGACCTGTCAGTGACTTGATAGAGGAATCCAGACCTTAATCCGTTGACTACCACCAAATAATTGAATTCAACTGCTAAATCAACGTGGTGTGAAGTGCTGATATCAGCCGTGTATGATCTATCGGTGGTTTTCTTACTAGTTTGCCTGTATGCATTTAGGCCGTGTTAGTCCCAGGATTAATATTGTTAGTTAACAAACGTTTAGTGCATTTTGAGCCTAGCTTTAGTAGTATGCATATATTGCTTTTATTGAATACCTGTATATGGCATTGCTTTTAATGTTTATGCGTTTGCTCTGCAAAAACATTTACATTGTTACAATGTACTTGGACCCCCAGTATTGGTTGCTAGTTAAATGGTTTGAAGTAAAATGTTTAGATTTTAAATATGTATCCCAGTATTGCTATTGCTAGTTAAACGTATTCTAGATTTAACTCCAAAAAATGAGTTTGACCACAATTTGATAAGATTTTCTGAGCCTATTTGCAAATATGGCCTTTGTTGATCAGCTGCAAATGTGCTTTCTGTGCATTTGTACTATATTTATTTCCAGTATTGGTATTTTTGGTTAACTAAAGTACCTCATTATACTGGATTGGTCTCCCAAAAAGTGTCATTTGAGAACCGTTTTGAGTTGGTTTTCAGAGTCCAGCATTAACAATATGCAAATACAGCCTTTATGGACTAGCTTCAAATGTTAGTGCTGGACTGAAAGACCTGCTTGGTCTCATGAAAGTATCTAGTGTCATTTGAATTGCCTTAACAAATTAGATCCTCTCTGTTGATGGCATTTTGTCAGGAATTTGCCTGGCATTGTCTGGGAAGAAGCACCCATGAATGGGCCCCACTGTTTGACTCTCAGTGGAGACTGATCTTTGTTCGTTTCTACGTTTTCAGGAACCATGACCGACAGGAAGGCTGTGATCAAGAACGCTGACATGTCTGAAGACATGCAGCAGGATGCAGTGGACTGTGCCACACAGGCCATGGAGAAATACAACATAGAGAAGGACATTGCCGCATACATCAAAAAGGTGAGTTGTGCCGAGATTTGAGCCCTACTGTTATTTTACACTCCTAACTTGTATTTTTGTCACGCTTGCATTTTCACCCGTGCTTAAACCACATCGTCTCGTGTTACAGGAGTTCGATAAGAAATACAATCCAACATGGCATTGCATTGTTGGAAGGAACTTCGGAAGCTACGTGACCCATGAGACGAAACACTTCATCTATTTCTACTTGGGCCAGGTGGCCATTCTCCTCTTCAAGTCTGGCTGAGTCCAGGCCAAACCAGACCGTAGAATGTATCTCCAATGAAGACTGTGATGCACTGGTGGCTGACGTCATCTACGAATATTAAACAAGAACATACCATGACTATGCTGGCTGTGCACAACTGCATGGATCATGTCCCATACTACTTGTGTACATGTTGCAGTTAAATTGCTTTTCATTAGAGGCCCAAGTTTTGTTAATGGTACTCGCAGGTTTTTCCTTGCACATCTGTTGTAAATATTATTACGAAGAAGAAAAAAAATTTAAAAGGAACAAAAAAATGGATAATAAAGTCAGAAAATGTGAAGCATTGACCAGCACGTATGTCTGCTATAAATGGATATATTTTTGGTGACTTAGTGCTGTAATACATTGAATGCCATGCACTGTATGTCATTGTTGGGATGTTTGGGCGATGGATATAAGCACATTTGGTTGTATGGTTTGATTTAAAGCATTCTGTTGTTATAGAAAGAATGTTTGTGTCTGAATACCTCTGCAGTAAATTTATATTTTATTTTCATTTAATGCTTGAGAGGTATTGCGTTTGAGAGAACCCAAATTGACTATTTGAAATGTCTGAATATAAAATGGCCTAGATGTAATTGAAGTACACATGTAATAAAGTTTAAAAGCAAAAACACGTCATATGTAACTCGTATTACAACATACTAACGCCATCAAACTAGTCATCTAATATAATCTGCGAACAGGTTTCTGTATGTAAATAGATCGCACAGCAACTGTTTTTGCCGTCTTCCTGTCTGCTGTTCCAGAGGAGTAGAATTAATTTGCATGTGTCTGTTTTTGCCTTATTTTTACAGTTCTGATCATTTGACTGTATAGTTTGCACATAGTATATACCATATGCCCACTCAGGTACCGCCCATGACAAAAGCGGCCTGTCAGATTCATTAAAATGTGTGACTGAAAGATTTTGTGTTTGTTCGTTCTGTGTATTTCTCACGTGGGCCTGGATTGGTGCTTCGCCAGAGCTTGCAGCAGCCATTAACAGCGTGTTATGTGCTACTTCAGCGCCTAAACACTAGAGGGCTCCCTCTCATCGCGCAACGCCTCTGTGCGGCCTACAGCCTCTCTGAAATGGAAACGTTCGTCGATTTTAGCACCTGCTGTCGTATGAAACACTTATAAGGGAGTTTAACGTTTACGAACCTGCTAACGAGGTCTTAATCAACACATGTATATGGTTTCATAAAACAAATTTAATAAAGACCATGTTAAACTCTGCAAAACCTTGTTTAAAATTGTAAAAGCTTGTAAAATAAATGGCACCGTTAAGCTGGTTAACCGGTATGTTGTATTTATCTGTATTCCAGCAAAGAAGCTTTGTTTACCAGAACGTTTTGGTAGCAATAATTTCTTGTTCCCATGAACAGACGTTCTAATAATCTTTGCTGGTTCACTAGCATGTAGTTTTCATAATTGTATCCACATGGATCATAAAATACTCCTTTATGTTTAAAGTAAGAAAATATCATATGATTCATTGACATAACGATACGTATCATGTTGGTAGGCATGTTGTTTTGAGAGTGCTTTGCTGGTAAGGTATTTTGGTATTTCTTACCAAAATTGGTATTATCTGGTCCTGAGCAGATTTGGTGTGACAACATTAACCTGCTGATACCAAATCACACCTGGGGAGCTAAAGAGTCTTTCAGTTTCTTTTACATGTGATAAGATGTGCTGGATTGTGGCTTTTGTTTTTTCTCCACATTTTATGGCTGTGGCAGTTTAGCAAGTTTATTCCTAGCTGGGTAAATGCTTGGAAGGGCAGTTCTTTGGTCCCATGTTGTTGTTTTTGCATGTTAGTGTTTATCATGTTAGTTTTTGTTTTTGCCACATATAATTTAAAAAGGCTAAAGACATACTGTAATATGACAATGGATGTTTATCATATATTGGTTTTTCCCACGTAGGGTGTGAAAGTTCTGTCCCATGCCAGAAAATTCCCATTTTCTGATGACCAGTACTTGCAAACCGCAAAAGAAGTCTATTTTGATAAAACTCCCCATGGTCCTTATCAAGATAACATAGTTTTCATGGTGATGTCAAGAAGGGCCTATGCTATTTGTAGGCTTTAAAGGATAAGGCAGACAGGATTTCCCCAGGAAAGTTAATGATTTCCTCACTTTTATGAAAAGGGGCTAATTATGCTGTTGGAGGCAGAAGAGAAAGCAAATACGATCACCATTCAAGCAGTCAGAATTATTATCACATTGTTTGTGTTTATTTATTTATTTATTTATGAACTTGCATGACATCTTTTTTCATTATTTTTACAATTTAAAATGATTATTTTTTCTATTTTAAAATGTAACATTTATTCTTGTGAGTCAAAGCTGAATTTTCAGTGTCATGTGGCATCCCATGATCCTTCCGTCATGATTCTAATATGATTTGCTCAAGAAACATTTCTTATTATTATCAGTGTTGAAAACAGTTGTGCTGCTTATTATTTTTGTAAGGTTATTATTAATGTAAAATAGAAAGTTCAGAAGAACTGCTTTTATTTGAAATAAAGATTACACATTCATGAACTCTTGCCATTTTGGATCAGTTGTCCCTGTTCTTCAAAGTTTGTCCTTGCACAGGGGACATTTATACGATTACCTTTTTAACGTCATGCCCAATCTACCTTTGTGCCCCCAAGAGCAGTTTGTTCTAATAGCGTTGCTCTAAATTGAGTGGCAGTCATGGGGCCTAACAAAGTAATGCAGGAAATGTCTGAGGCAGTGAGGCTGAACACTTACACACCGGACCTTTAAACACCACTGAACACAGGAGAGAACATACTATCTTTTTTAATTTTGCTAATAGTTATTTAATGATAAATGATTTTTCAACATTCCAAAGTAATAACACTCATTTATGATAGACAGGAAAATCTTATGTAAGTTTTATTATCACAGAAATAAATTACATTTAAAAATATATCAAAATAGAAGCTTAAAGGCATAGTTCACCCAAAAATGAAAATTATGTGATCATGTACTCACCCTTGAGTAGTTACAAACTGAATTTCTTTGCCGAACACAAAGGAAGATATTTTGAAGAAAGTTTGTACCAGGCTGTTTTGGGTCAGCGTTGACTTAGTATGAATAAAATGCTGTGGAAGGCAATGGTGGCCCAAAACAGCCTGGTACAAACATTCTTCAAAATATCTTTCATTTTTGGGTGAACTATTCCTTTAACATTATAAAAATCACCCGTTTTACTGTTTTAGATCAAACAAATGCAGTCTTGATGAGAATGAGACACATAAAACAATACAAATCCCACAGAGCCTCTGGAGAAAATAAAGTTTATTGTAATCTTTTTGACCAGTGTCAGTGATACTCTACAGGAAACAGGCTAAAGGTGCTGTACACAGTCTTTTATGAGGCAGCAAAACTCTTGATGGAAAGTTGTTGTCCTCTTGACCTTTATTCCACACTCAACAAGGAAGGAATAGTTACTTCCTGAATCTCTTAGACTTTCCCAATAGACTCTTAGACTTTCCCATGCATTTTCATCAGGCTTGATGATCCTCTTCTCCTGTTTTACTCTTAACGTTAGTTTCCTATTGTGCTTTTCTCTTAATTCCCAGTCTTTCATCATTCTCCTTCCCTCTTTCTCCACTGCCGGCCTGCTCTTTATGGTTCTACGTCTCGTAATCCTGCCCCCTTTATTGCTTTCTCAGTGAGCTGCTGTCAAGGATAAGGCAATTAGCTTATCACCAAGACATGATTTATAGAATCTACAAGTGACACAGTCCTTGCGGTGCCGCACTGATCCTCTTTGATTTCGCCAAAACATCTTGCTCTTGACTGCTTTCCAGCAAGACGTGTTATAGTCCCGGGGTCAGTGGTTCAGAGAGAGAAGGAGCTCGTTTTAGCAAATAAGTCACATAGCTACTGTGCATCAGTGCCTGACTTTTAATGTCATACAGAAAGCCCTGGGAGGTCTGAAAGTCCCCTATGAAAATGTCCCACTCCCTAAGTATTTGTGTGCGAGGAGGGATAGAGGGAGAGGTCAGATTGGTGCCAAGCTTGATCCCTCTCGCCTTATCTCAGGTAATATCCCTTCTCTCAAGGCATGTGATGTTGAGCAATGGGGTTGTAAAGCGGCGCAACGTTTTATGAGTGTTCCTGAGAAACTTGGGCTTCGTTCCACGCTTGGCCGCAAGGCCTCCTTCTCGCTCTGTCCCCAGACTTTGTCAGTTGCTCATGTTTGCACTGTGCCGATGTGGAGAGACAGATTTCTATCGAATGATTAAAGAATTTTAGGATGATAAAAATGTGATAAAAGTAATCCAATAATTGGCATTTGCACTACATAATAAAAATACAAAAATGTGTTTTTTGCTTGAAATGTGTTAATTGTTTGAAATACACTGTATAGTTTTGATTCCCTAAAATAAACTCAAAAGACTCATAAGAATCATTTGTTCAAAAATCTGGCTGATTTTGTACTTGTTGCACTGTTTTATTTTTTTACTTTATGATTCATTAAAAATTGGACCGTTAATAACCATTCATTAGTAAATTTGACTGTACCTGTCACATTTTGTCTGTAACTCATCTAAAAGATCAGAGCAGAAATTAATTCAGGAATCGGACTGTACTTGTTGATTTTGTTAATGATTCACTGAATGATCTGGCTCATGAGAGTCATTCGTTTTCAAATCTGACTCCTGGTTATGTCATTAAAAGACTGCATTTGCACTTGTCATTCTTTTAGATATGATTCTACGAACCCCAAATCAAAACGGTAATTTATTTGGGACTTAGACTGTGCCTATTGTGCCTTGTGATTCATAAAAAATTCAACTTAGAATAGTCATTCATTAGCTTTCATCAATAGTACATAAAAAATCAATGAAACATTATTTTAAATAATTGACATTTTTGGCCTGTCCCTCACTATGATTTTTCTTCTTCAGTAGGACTTTTAATTTGCAGAATGAAGGTAACGTGATATAAAAATTTGCATACTCTTTTAAATGTTGCAGTTATTTTATAAAATATTAATCATTGTTTCTTTCTCACTACTATGTTTGACTGAGGAGGGCCATCATGCAATGCCAATTATGCTATTATAAAACAATTATTTCTTAAATTTAATTTAATCAAATAAAAGTGTACACTTGTGAACTTGACTAATAGCAATTAGCAAATTAGTTTGAAATCTTCAAACCTGTTACTGTCAGCCTGTTACTTTTCAGGGTAACATGTTTTGACGTGGGTAACAGGGATGACACTGATTAGGTTTGACCCTTGGTACATTATTGATCTAATGCCTATATCATTCTGTGGCATATGAGTTCTAAATGAACCATCTCTGGTAATGCGTATGTCTGTAACAGGGTTGACAAAAATACCAAAACATGAGGTAGAAAAATAATAAAATACATAGCTGGAGATGGCACAATACAATTTATTGTCTTCATTGCATGGATTTTTAAAAAACGTTGATGAAACTCATTATATTTCTCCCTTTTTCCAAGTTGAAAAGGCACCAATTTCATGGAACGACCCATATATGAATCATAAAAAAAGATTTCACTTGCACTCATTTGGCAATTGGACTGCGCCTATTGCGCTTTGTTTATGATTCACTAAAAGATCCGATTCAGAAGAATCATTCATTTGGCAGCTGCATTGGTAATGTTGTTTATTTTGGATTGACCGGAAGATTGAGCTCATATGAATAATTTGTTGATTAATCATCTGAACTTATATGAACTGTGGCAGACCGTCTCAGCAGGGGGTTTGGGAAGCAGCACAGTATCAGTCTGGGAGGTGAACAAGTCACTGGTTCTCAATTTCATTCTCTCACTCGTAAACACAGAATTCATCCAAGCATTTTCAACAGCTTCATTCCTGAATGTAGTGAAGGGTACAATGGCATGCAGTTGGGGGCCATTTTTGAGCCCCCCTTGGGCTGCTGACAATGTGTCATGGCTGGCGAGAGTGAGTGAGTGAGTGAGGGGCAGGAGGTTGAGTATATGCGCTGGTACTGTGTTGAAATGCAGATGGGCCTAGACTCAGAGCCAGGGGTCAAGAGGGGGGCTGAGGTGGAAAGGTCAATCCGATGCGCCTCTCCATGCTTGGAGAGGGACCGTTTTTCCATGAGGATGGCTCCACTGGTTGGGGTTAATGTGCTGGCTGAGGAAAGGAGATGTGCAGATGAATTCATTAGCGGAGGAGCACAGGACCGTGGAGACGGAAAGGCAAAGGGACAAAAGGCAGAGTCCATTCAGTAAAAGGGGGGCCGGTTTGGGCCCACCAGCACCATAGAGACGACATCAAACGCGACAAGACTGTCCAAATATTCTCACTTTGATAAGATCTGATCGATTCTTTCTCACTTTAAGTGCTGTCGTGCAAACCCCCATCTGTTTTAAGCAATTATTTTTTGGGTTTTTACATGACAGCACATTAGTGGTAAAGTGGTAAATGAATCCATGTGCGATGATGGTGAAGGGAGCGAAGGTGTTTCGAGATGTCAGGACAGACGCCACGGTTGATTGAGTGTGAAGTTTTTCTCTTTACTCATGAAATAATGGATAACTTTGGGTTTAACATTAGGTGGCATTTTGCCAGGTATTTGCACAAGACTGAGATCTCAGGGGGGCATCGAAAGAACGTGCCAAACAGATACACTCAACCTCTTGACACTGGTAATGAAACCTGCTTGTGTTGTCTGAGATCAGATGTGGTTTTTTTTTGCTGTTAAACAATTAGTCACAATTAATCACATCCAAAATAAAAGTTGTTGTTTTCATAATGAATGTGTACTGTAAATATATACAATATATATTTATATAGAAATAATAAATATGCCCATATGTACATGTTCATCTGTAAACAAAAACTTTTATTTTGCATGCGATTAATCGTGTGACAGCACTAATATGAATATATTTAACATAAATATAAGCATGTGTGTGTACTTATCTACACATAATAAACATACACAGCACACACACACATATATTTTATAAACAAAAGCTTTTATTTTGATGTGATTAATCACGATTAATCATTTGATTGCACTATTTATTTATTTAATTTTTTTTGATGACTAGAGATCCAGGAAAGAGATTAATCTCAATTATGGCATCTTTTCAAATATGTACAAAACAATTCTCAGTCTCAGCTTGTGCTTTTTACCAAACATTTCACTTTCTGATATGCGAAAATTGTGCTAAACAGTACTAAAAGTGGTTCATTGGCTCATGATCCTAGGGAAACCAATTTGTGCTATATAGTGTAGCAACTATCTTCAAAAGAATCGTTCACTTCAAAATAAATAAATTATTCACCCTAAATTGTTCTAAAGCTGTAGATGTTTCTTTCTTATGCTGAGCACAAAAGAAGATATTTTGATGAACCAAACCGTTGGTCACCATGGACTTCCATAGTAGGGAAAAATAATATGGGTTTTTGAAGTTTTTTTTTTTTTGTTTGCTCATGTGACCATTAAGTGTACTGTAAAATGACAAATAGATAGAACAAAATAATTGTTAGTTTTCTTTATGTTATTAAAATACTAATATATATATATATATATTATTACATTATTAAATGTAGTAATTATTATTATTAAATTAAATTATTAAATGTATTAATTATTATTATTATAATTAACAAAAAAAAAAAAAATTTAATTGTATTTCAGTTAGGTTAATTTTTCTAATTGTAATAATAATTTTTAGTGAAAGCAGTGTTCAAAAATATGTACTACTGTTAACCATCCTCATTTGTTACCCTATACTGTGTTTCAGATATGCCTGAATACTGCTGTGTGGGTTGTAGCTGTGGACAGTTTACAGTGAAGCGCATAAAACAATACCTTCATTTAGATCTGTCTCACACAGGCCACGACAGCATTGATTAGTGTCTGAGCTAGAGGGAAATGTGCTGATTCCTCACCTTATCTGTTATTCATTAACAGCTGGAAAAAAAAATTAAATAAAGAGGAAATAGATAACTTGCTACTGCTGCCGTCAGAACAGGATGACAATTTGCTGACAGAAAAAAAAAAAAAAAACTCTTGACACTTCTGGTGTTTTGGCTTACCTGCGTAGTTAATAGGGGCAATAAGAATCAACCCACGAGACCTAAGGTTTATATCAGGACAAGCTTTTTGTGCATAAATTAAGTAACTGTTGAAAAACCAAACCATTGAGGCCACACTTTAGGTGAAAAATATACAATTTAGAGTTATAGGAATACAAACAAAGGATCTTTCTTTGGAAAAAATAGTGAAATGATCAGTTAGTGAAGCGGTAAGTGGTGGTGTAAAAATGCTGGGTGTCCTTCAACAGATCTTGGAGGTGAAAAGGCATAAAAGTTGCATGCTGCATACAAAATATTGCTGTCTTTTACATTGTCATAAAAGCAGCCTATGACGTTATAGCCTATATAAACAACAGAAGATTGTACGATTGATGGTTCACTGCCCTTTGTTGGAGAGACTATAAAGGCATCTTTCTCAACTTTTCATAAAGGGTTATATTTACTGATAATAACTTTAAGGGTTATATTTACATGTCAGCCTTCAGACTTCTCATATCATGGTATATTTAATTGGATTTAAATTAAGTAAATGGATTAAGCAGTTTTGATCAATATCTGAACTTTTTTTTGGGGCTTGTCTGTATAGATTACATTAACACTTAAGAAATGATGTAATAAATCAGATCGTTTTTAATTAGCGTCTCTCAATTGAGCCTAATTGAAAGGTCCTAAAGCGTATTTCTCTGAAAACGCTGTGTTTGTTTTGCAGGTTTTTGGTAAGAGCATTCCACTTCTCATGGCTGCCCTGCGTGCCACTGCATTAATGAAGCAGCTCCAAACCGAGCCGTAATCGCAGAGGAACCCATGCAGGTAATTGCCTTTGAATGTTTAATTGTGTGTGTATGTTTGGTGCCTGCTGGAAGCTTGAGACATCCAGTGAATTTAGGATCAAATTCACAAGGATTTTATTATGTCTCTAAAAAGATTTGGAGATCCAGGCGTAAGAAAAAATAGGCCTGAATTCAGCATTAAATCCAATTACTTGTCCCACAATTAGGCAGAATGATGCTTTAAATCATATGGGAAGCTTTTTTCTTTATTATGATATCGCCCTAAGATTTGACTTTATGTCTCCACGCCTAAAATATCAAAATAAATTTTAAATCAGGAAAAAAAAAGACATTCTGATCATAAAAGAGTTACATTTAAGCTTATGTATGTAAATTATTTTTAAATATTAAAATATGCTGTTTCATAGTTGTAATTGGAGATAATTAAATATGAATAAATTTTAGATGAAAAAATTACATAAACTAGTAAACATTTAAAATCTTGGGTGGGCAGCTACACTGTAATTTTATTTATTTATTTATTTTTAAAGTTGTAAATAAAGATTATTGAAGTATGATCATTCAATAAATAAATAAACACTATTTCAGTCTTTACTTAAAAATGTCACATTTATTTAAATGTGTTATTTGTTGATTGTAATTATGTGTGAAAATTAGTAGCAATGTCTGTGAAAATTGTAACTAAATAATAAAAATAAATGAATTAATAGTAAATAATAAATACTGTAATAGTATATAAATAATAATATAAAATAATACTGGGATACAGACTTCAAAGTATAATTTCCTCCCAATAAATAGTTTATTGTTTTGTTTAACAAAATAAATATAAAGAATATATTTAAAGAATTACAACATTATATGTTAGCAATAAACCATTCCCCCTATTTACATTATTTGTATATTATCTGTTCTTAATTGACTGTTTCTCTCTCTGGCCTCTGGGTGGCACTAGTACGTAGAACTTTAAAAGACTCCACAAAACAGTCTGATTTTGGAAAAAAAAACACTGACCCCCAGTTTCACAGACAAGGCTTAAGCTAGTCCCAGACTAAATTGCATGTTTGAGCTGTCTCAGATGAAAATAT
>JAUMHQ010000075.1:2902515-2928344 GCA_032361165.1 Enteromius paludinosus | reverse complement strand
TAAATCGGATGTGTGGAATGTTTAATAATTTTTTGTTATTAAAATTGAAGTTCCTGTTTGAAAGTTTACAGATAGATGGCTAATGTGTGTGCCTTTGATATGTTCAGTGTTCATGTAAACTGTTTAATAAACACTTCTGCCACTTTTTTTTGTGAGCCTCTTATTAGTTATGTTTTTTATGTAAATGATTCAATACCGTACCGTACCACTCATACCGAGGTATTACCGTACCGTGAAATTTTGTTACATCCCTATAAGTTAATGTTATTGTAAGTTAAGCTACTAATGAGAGCTTGTTTTAAAGTGTTGCTGTTTTTTTCCACAATTTTTCTTTAAAAGAAAACAGAAATAACCTTTCCAGACTTCCAAATCCTGAAATGTTTATCACGACTTTACAAAAAACTTTGACTAAATACATTATTAAATTAAAATTTGAAGTGCAAATAAGGGGTTAACTTGAAAAAAAAATATATATATATATTTTTTTTTTACATAATCGGAGTCTCTGGGACAGGGGTGCCCAACCCTGCTCCTGGTGATTGATCAACTCGAATTAGAGTCGCTCTATTTGATTGGAGCTAAACTTTGCATGACAGTCGATGGCTAGGAGCGGGGTTGGGCAACCCTGCTATAGGACCTCGAACATAACAACAGTAAGTCCATCTCTTTAGGGTTAAAGAGATTAAATGCTGATTGATAAAACTGGAACCCGTCAAATATATAAGGAGATATTATCATGTTATTATCATGTTAGAAATCATGAAATTATCTAAGTTGAGTTATGTTTTATACCATTGTTTGTTGTCTCATTTGATGTGTGACTGGACTGATTGAGGTCAGATTGTTAATATAGTTGATGTAGTAGGCCATCTAGCAATTTCATTTTATAGTTGATTTTACTTTATATATATATATATATATATGTATATATTATATTATAGTGTATTACTATTAATGATTTTCACTGAATGGAAACACACACATACACACACACACACACAATTCATACAGATTTGGAATGCACAATAATACACATTCATTCATTTATTTACTTATTTAGAGTGCACTATCCCTTTCAGAATTATAGTCTATTTTACAGCCAAACCTGAATGTTCATCTCAGTAGCAGAGCATATTTATTAATAGCACAAACTGCAGGGAATTACAAGCTTGTTTTAGTAAAACCTTGTGAAAACTTCTCTAAAGCTGATGTAATGATTCAGAATTGCAGTGGGACAGGCTAAAAAGGAAAGGGAGGTGTACACATGGGGTCATGAAGCCCTGATGAGGAGCTAAAGAGGCCATCCTGACCCTGAACTGAGACCGGGTTTCCCCATATACACGCCTCCCCACCCAACTTCATTTACTTATCTTCAGAGTAATTCTCATCATTGTCTCAGAGATACGTGAGCTTTCATCTGTTCGAAAGTATTTGATTCCTAACACCTGTTGCGATTCCTGTGGGCCACAAGAAAGAATCAGACTCACGGTCATGAATCACTTAAACAAATCATGTTTAAATCATTAAAGAAGATAAAGAAAACATATGCCCCTTTTTACAATATGTAATATAGGTTTGGTGTCCCCAGAATGTGTCTGTAAAGTTTCAGTTCAAAATGCCCGACAGATAATTTATTATATCATTTCGAAAATGTCCCTTTGCAACGTCACAAAAAAATGCTTGCTAAAACAAAGTTATGGGTTGATCTTTTTCACCTTTCTTTGGTTGGTCGATGCACAAGGATCTGATCTGATATGGAATATTTTGATTTTCTTGATATGTCACCTTTAAAGTAAAAATATTGGATGCATAAAAGGCAACAAGTTACCAAGTAATTCACCAAGCAAGCTCAAACCCAGTGTGAACGGACAGGCCTTAACAAATAAGGGCATTTGATTCACTGGCGCTTCACACACGTCTAGCACTTGTAAGAATAAACACAACAAAGAGACTTTCATGTCTTGGGCACCATTCAAGAAAAGTGTACACACTTACTCTCTAGTGTGTTGACTGAGCCAACAGTGTGTCAGTCAGTCGGTCAAGGCCTGAGACAGAGCGAGACACGCTGAACAACAATATGGCCAATCACGGGCTGTGTTTGTGCAGAGGGAGGAGAACCTGCAATCTGACCTGCAGTGTATTAGGCTTTGGCTTTAAGTGATTTTAGACTGATTTTACATCTATTTTAGAGTCTCATGCAGGAAAGATTTGAGATTTCCCAAAAGTCAGATTCAGCATGAGCTCTGACATTGCTTCACAACCTAATTGTCTGCTGTAGCTTTCACTGTTACATTTTGACAGCCACTGTCTGATTTGTGTCTTTTTGATTTCTGCAGTTTTAGGAGAAACATCAAATACAAAATTGATCTGTAAATGAAATACAACAGAGGACTGCCAAGTTTCCTCTGGGACAGATCAAAGCTTCATTTGCTTTCGGTGGAAACTCTGATCCAATCAGATCATGGGCCCTTAATCAGCAGCACTCATGCTTCACTGAACTTTTCACAGTAACAGCATCTCTGTCAGCTGTTCCCAGGTATTAAATCAGCTGATGATTCTCATATCAGAATATTAGCCATGCTCAATAATAGCTTGCTGAAGTGTTTTACACTGAACTGAGAATTTTTTGTTTTTGGTCAAATATGCCTTTTGTTCTTCCAGTGCATAAGCCATTTTTAAATTACATATTCATCATGAAGATTTTTATGTGGGAATCATTTTTCTAAGTGTTCTTCATCTTCTATTACTTTTTAATACATTGATTTATTTATAAAGCCCACTGATTTTATTCAGCAAGGACAAATACAACATAAAACAAAATGTACAAATAAAATAAAATTGTGCATGCCAGTAAAAACTTACAAGGTTTTTATTTTAAATAAATGATGTTGTTTTAATCCTTGTTTTAATTCATCATTAGAATGAAAAGAAATGTATCAGGTTTTCACAAAAATTATATATTTCAACATTGATCATAACATGAAGAAATATTTCTACCAAATCAGCATTTTATAATAATTTCTGAAGAATTCTGAAGTTAAAATAGAAAATTGTAAAAAAAAAAAAAAGAAGTACATTTTGATTATATTTTACAATATTAAAACAATAAAAATGCATCTAAAAAATTATTTCTGACTCAAAACGTTATAGTGTGAAATATATAATTAATATAAGTCAATTTTTTCTATAAAATATTCCCTCTAAAAATGTATAATAATCTTACATAATTTTTACAATGTGAGTCACATAAATATATATTTTTTTCATTTATTAATTCAGGCTAATTAGGTTACTTTGGGCATTGATATTTTTGCCAGAAAGTTCAAATTTGCCTTTTTAAATGCATAATTAACCACATAACCAGAATCAAACAACATGTTAGAAAAAGAAAAACAAGCTTTTCAGAGTGGAACGGTCGGAGGGTGCATGCTGGGGGTAAGGTCCAGATTACTGTGTGGAACGAGACATGATCAGCGGCTGTTGAATCTCACACACACACCATACCTTCTCTGCCCTTTTCGCCCAAAAAGTTTCCAAGCGTTCCGCTCTGTGCCCCAGACTGTGATGGAGGGAGGCTGAGGGTGGAGGAGGGCATCCGAATGGCTGCCAAGCACAGTTTGGGTCAAACCTGCAATGCTCAAAGTTAACCTAAAACGTCTGCTTCATTCCATTCACACTGAAACCACCAAGAACAGACTTAAACTGGATTCAGCTTGCTTCTAAAAAGATTTTTTATTTATTTTTTATGTAGCCTAACCAAAGAGTTTATTCTTAAAGTGACTAATAGTCATAAAATTAAATGCTCTGAAACAATGCGGTGATGCCATACGAACAATTTCTGGTTTCTAAAAGAACTTTTTTGCGAACTGTGTGAAGAACATTTTTCAAGTTCCACTTAAAGAACCTTTTGTCCAATGAGGTTCTTCTTGAAATCATCAATACCAAGCAAGCAGCTTTATTTTTAAGATTATACAATAAAACACAAATCATAGAAGTAACAAAACACAACCTATAAGTTTAATATGAAAATGATCTGCCAGTTATCTGTATTCACCACATTGTTTTCATTAACAAATATCAAATCTATATTCAAATATCAGCCTCTTCATATGAAACGTTAGGAGTAGCAATCAGTAAAAAAAACTTTGTTGTTTATCTTTCTTTCTCCAGACTTTAAAAATGGCTAATCATGGGATGTCTAATGTATTCCAGTGATCATGAATGTCAGTTATAACGTGAGTCTCAGGCACCTGGCAGCAGTCAGGCCGTAAATGAGTATTTGCATGCACCGTTACTGCCCTTTCAACTGCTCCACAAGCCTCCACAACACATACATTCAGACTGTCCCTACTGGTGCATGCATGACTTGCAGTTTTGAGCTTATTTCCAGCATGGAAATTATTTTAGCATTTTGTGGTATTAATAGGGTTTAGGTCGATCTTGTCTCCTTACATTCTTTGCTAAATGCAACTATGATTGTCTTTTTTTTTATTATTTGTTAGCTGTTCTTTGAAAATACTTATCCAATCTTTATGCGTCTTAAATATGTTTTGGGAGGTTTGAATAAGTAAATGAATTGATATTGATAAATACAAAAAAACAAACAAAAAAACAACCTGATACTGTAAAAACAAATCTAATCTTAACTAAACAAAAACTGTAATTACAACATCTATTGTTTAAGAACATCTATCTTCACTTTAGCAGGCAACTGATGGGACAAAAAAAAAGTTAAAATGTAAAAATTTTTTTCACATTTGAAGGCGACACAATTTGCACCTCTAAAATGAATTTGAAGACAAAAATGGCATTAGGCCTTTATTTCTTTGCAAGCTTGTAACTTTTGACTTGATTTTTGGTTAGTCTACTATATAGAAAGAATAGAAAGAAAATCCAGATTGATTAAGAAAAGATATTGTTTAAACTAAAACATAATTGAGTAATTTATTTAGTAATACATGTTATTAAGTTATTATGTTATTAAGCATGTATCAAACATCATCTGTTTGATTAGGTCTCTTGATGATCTACATTTAATCCCAGTGGAATCAGATTTATGTGTTTGCCTACAGCTAAATTTAATAAATGCTCTTATAGTTCTAAACTTTATTATTGTTATCATTATTATTATTATTATTATTATTATTATTATTATTATTATTTTAGCGCGCACTAACCAAAGTCGACAAAGTCCAAAGTTCTTCAGAGTTGTGCTGATAACAGGCGGTGTGTAAACAGTCAATATGGCCCAGGACAGCTAATTTGCATAAAGGCCCTGAGCAGCCGCCCACTCATTAACATATTTTATATCGCCTGCCCTCTGGAAGCATCATGGCAAGTTATATCGTTCAGTCCGACAGGGAAGTGGCCTAACTTCTCGGAGCAGGTGTCTTCGGAGGAGCTTATTGGAGGCGTGAGGAGGGGAAATTTCAGATACCACATTTCCCTCTTTATACCTCCTTGCTTGCTAAACTTTTAGATGTTTGCAAAAATGGTTTCTAAGTTGACATCTCTGCAACAGGAGCTTCTGAGCGCCTTGCTGGACTCTGGAGTTACTAAAGATGTCCTCCTGCAAGCGCTGGAAGACCTGGACCCGAGCCCGAGCGCTTTTGGAGTTAAACTGGACAGTCTGCAGATGTCCCCCTCTGGCTCCAAACTCAGTGATACGGATACAAAGCCGGTGTTTCACACGCTGACCAATGGACACGGTAAAGGGAAGTTATCAGGGGATGAGGGCTCAGAGGACGGGGATGATTACGATACACCGCCGATACTGAAAGAGCTGCAGTCTCAAAACACAGAGGAAGCAGCGGAGCAGAGGGCAGAAATCGAGCGAATGTTGGCGTAAGTTTCTGCTTATTCTGTTATCAGTTGCTTTATACACAAATTAAAGAGATACTCGTGAAAAAAGAAAGGAGTAGCTGAAATGACAGTTAAGGGCCGACGGTTACTGTGACGTTTAATGCCATTTGACAAGCAGCTACTTTTGCCATTAGGATTAAATAGGCCTGCAGAACGTTTCTTAGTATCATGAAAAAATCCACATTCACTAAAAATGTGCTCATATAGCCTAGCCTAGCAAAAAACTAATTCTCGCTATACTGTAAAAAAAAGTCCACTTTACTAAATAAAAAAAGTTTAATTGCTGCCTCCGAAAATCAAACTCTTTTTTTTTTAAATAGTATACTACTTTTAATTTAGGCTAAAACCCATAACATTCAGTATAGAAATAACATAAATAATTGTGGCAGTTTAAATAGATGGAATCAAATATGTAGTTATATGACACCATAGAAAACATTTTTCCTGAAATCAAGGAAACGAAATTCTGTTAAGATTATTCTGAAAAGATACATTTTCTCACCGGTGTTTACAATTTTAAAAGCACGCGCCAGTGTTTCCTCTTTTCACATTCTGGTTACTAATTATCTACGTGAGTTATTTCTTTAGCTTAGAGATATATCAACTAAAGAAGATCTATTTATTATTAACCACCTCTGCACTCTCAAAAGAAAATAAATACACGCGCACTGTCGTCTGATTTTTTACAATAGATAATTACGTTTATTTTAGACCACGTAAAAATATTCGTAATCATTTTTAAACTATCATTATTATAGGCTATTATATTTGATTATCACTATTATTATTTTTTTTAAGTTTGTTTAAAAACACAAATGACCACCTAGGCAAAGGCCAAATGAAAGTCTAACTGCATTTTACTTTTTTTTTAATAGTTCAGCATACTTCTGTAGGATATGTATGATATAGGATCTATATCGACGTCACAAAATAAAGATGAAAATCAAAACTAAAGCACGTGGAGCTGAGTTATTAATTTTATCCTATAAATCATCAACTGAAAGACACACATTGACGAATGATTAGCGTGAATGGAGATCTAGTTATTCATTGTCGAAAGTTATAAACCAAGTTCGCTCACAGACATATGTGTTGTCAGTCTCCAAATCAAACCGTCTGGATAGATTTCAGGAGCAGAAGTTTAGCCTAAACTAAAAAATGGTAAGCCTAATTTCGTTTTAATGTAGCCTACCTATATACTAACCGCTTCGACAACGCTCTGCTCGCTTCTCTTCGTTTTAATAGGCTACTTACTCAACTAATAATAAACATTAAACCGTTTCTAATATTATTATCAGTAGGCTAACTGGTAGACTAATAATTATTTTTGTTGAATTAACAGCAAATTTAATAATAGCAGCACTATAGCAGATGTTTCGAGTAATTTTTTCTCTCTTTTTTTCTTTCATATATAGCCTATATAGGCTATAGCATATATTCAAAGAAATGTATGTGAGCTGCAATATTTATTTAAAAAGTATTATGATTAAGTTATCACCTTTGTAGCAAAAATATTATTTTGAAGCTGATATCAAAATACCGTATTTACATTTTTATTAAGCCTAGATAAAACTCTTAAAACCTTTATCAAATTAGTTCTCTAATTTAAATAATCATTTTCGACTCATGTAATTTTTCTCCTTTCTAAAACAACGTTAAACTACACTTTAGGATCGAGTAGCCTATTTTGTGTTGAAATGGCTTTATAATTGTCTTGGTGAACAATATACAGCTACCGTTAAGTCCTTCGCTTGTCTCTAACTTGTCCTTTTGTAATTAAATCAGTGGTTGAATTGCGCGCACGCAATGAAGTCTTTAACCTTTGGAATTATTTACAACCTATTGAATACAATGATGAACGATTGTTTATTAGCGCTGGGAACAATTGATCGCACTTTCAGAACGTTACATCTTAAACAGATTATAAATACGCTATCATAAATGTGAAATAATCGAAACCGAGAATTAAAAGCAGACTAATAAGATCGTATAAAATGAGAGTGTTATGTTTTATGTTTCCGCTTTTTTCAGGGAAGACCCGTGGCGCGCGGCCCGCATGATCAAAGGCTACATGCAGCAGCACAATATCCCTCAGCGCGAGGTGGTGGATGTGACAGGCCTCAATCAGTCGCACCTGTCTCAGCACCTGAATAAAGGCACGCCTATGAAAACGCAGAAACGCGCGGCGCTCTACACCTGGTACGTCAGGAAACAGCGGGAGATCTTGCGCCGTAAGTTAATATTTGTGTTTCTTGCTGCATGTGACAGTTTTGCACATTACAGTTTAAATAACCCTGTTAAACTTCCTGGTTCAATTGAACAAAACTGAACAGTATGAAGCAACAATTTTCAATAGAATTTAAAACAAACAAATACAAAAAACCAAAATGAGGCAATTTTAGATTTTTAAAGATATGCCTACTATATATTTTTACTTATTGCATACCCTTTGTCACCCATTTTGTATTTATGTTGTCATAAAAGGCACAATGACATATAAAGAGTACAATCATATAAAATTATGACCATGGGTCAAAGGTAATCACAGATGGTGTAACATCACACCCTGAATGTTAATTTTGCAAGTGACACCAAAATCCCTCACTTTTATGTTTCAGAATTTAACCACGTCTCACAAGGCTCTATTAGCAACATGTCAGACAAAGTCAACCAGGATCAGGTGCTACTTTTTTTCTCTGAGTTCAGTCAGTCCGGACAGGGCATGGCGCAGTCAGGGGATGATGCTAGCACTGAACCTGCATGCAAGAAATTGAGACGCAACCGCTTCAAATGGGGACCTGCATCCCAACAGATCCTTTACCAGGCTTATGAACGACAGAAGAACCCTAGCAAAGAGGAGAGGGAGGCACTGGTGGAGGAGTGCAACCGGTATGGATGGACTTGCTTTGAATTTTATAAAATACCTATTCACTTTCATCCTAGTTATGCTCATAGGTTTCTCTTGACTACATTTAGAGCCGAATGCCTCCAGAGAGGAGTATCACCTTCTAAAGCTCACGGGCTTGGCTCCAACCTGGTCACAGAGGTGCGGGTCTACAACTGGTTTGCCAACAGGAGAAAGGAAGAGGCCTTTAGACAAAAACTGGCTATGGATGCCTATAGTGGGCCAACACACAATCTGAACTCCCTTCTTACACACAGTTCCCCGCATCACCCTCAATCCAGCAACTCCCCACCAAGTAAGATGCAAGGTACTGATATGTTAATTGTAATTTCACGTATATTGTTTAATGTTCTTAATACAATCATCGGCCGTTTCGACGATATAGTCTAGCAGTGCTAATTAGGGCAATCTTCATCATCATCATTCCAGTGGTTGAAGAAGGGATGACGTAGTTGATGAGATCAGAGGGAAAGCGGCAGTGATCAATGAGAGTGACAGAGTGAGCTGGGCAAATGGCATTGTTATTCCCAGCTTTGAAACACACACCAAGAACAATCTGCATTGTACCTGCAATCTCAGCTCTACTGAAGTCAGCAGGCAAGAGTAAGACACAAAGAGCAGCCACCCTTGGACGGGACTCAGGGTCATCCTTGGGTCATGCGGCTCAGCTCACTCTCAAGGCCTAGCTTTACCTGTAGAGTCACTGCCCCGCTCCTCTGTTATCTAACGAATTGTATTCCCAGAAAGATTTATTGACTTAGTTTGATATGGCAAGACTTGTGCCGTAAAAGCAGCACACTCTTTGACTCAACCAGCTTATTACCTATTGTTGCTCTTTCATGTTTGAGTCTGAGTGCTTTTGCCTTGGGTGTGTTGCTTGTTTCTGGACCTGTGGCACGGCAATGAGTGGCTTGTCTGTTTGCGTGTGGTGTTTCCCTCTGCACACCTGACCAGTCAGTGACCTCAGGTTGGGTGTTCATTTGGATAGGAAGGGGGAGGAATGGGATGGGGTCGGTACTCTCTTCTGCACTCTTAGTCGAGGGACTTACAAGGTGTCCCTGCCAGCAGCATCAGCTGTTTTTTGGTGTCAGAAGCTGGCCTGACAAGAATGGCACAGCAGGACCCCTCATCACGTTGCCAGGGCACGGCCTGTATTATGCATGCTTAATTGACAATTAAAATCCTTGGCTACTACATCTCCCAGGCCTTTGATAAGGGTCTCCCCTCTTCCCTGATCTCTTTACCCTCTCCCAGCAGGGAATCCTATTGTCTGTGGCATATTAGAAGACTGTAGTGACTGTAACCGAGGTTCATTTATCTCTGCTGGGCCAGGGGGAGGGACACCTCCAAGCCCCTCTCACCTTTATAGAGGCAGTAGCAGGGCTCTGAGCAGAACAGCAGGAGCTGTCCGCTGGACTATTGGCTCTTTTTGGGCCAGACAGGACTGATGAGCCACTTCTGCTCAAGGTATGGAGGTTACCGGGTGATTCCCGGTCTCAGTCCCCCTCTCGGGACCTACGCAACCTAGGTTTTGTTAAAGAGGTCGTTACTAGGTCAGATCAGAGAGAGACTACTTTTTTATTGATTCTGGTTTGGCCTGTTGATAACAGACAGGCCATTTTACCGTTGCTGGAAGGTCAACCGATATGTGCTTTTGGGGGCCAGCTGTGAACCCTATGTTTGTGTTGTGGTGCCGTTGGGAAAGCAAAATGCTTCCAGAATGCTCTTTGATCCTATCTACGTAAATGTGTTTGGAGCGGTTGTCATCAGTGCTAAAACTATAGCTATTAATCTTTTAAACTGAAGAATCTTTCATTTAGTCATCAGCACTAAAACTATAGCTATTAATCTTTTAAACTGAAGAATCTTTCATTTTGTCATCAGCACTAAAACTATAGCTATTAATCTTTTAAAATGAAGAATCTTTCATTTGAGACTGTCACCCCACAAACAAAGAAATCAGAAAATTGCCTTTAAGTAATGTGGTCCCTCTCCTGAATGCAATAGCAAAGGACAAGTAGAGGACAGAAGAGTTCAACTGTCCTTGCTTGGTCTATTGAGGGACACGGAAAGGCTGAAAGGCCATGTACGTCCTGCTAAGACCCAGGAGGCCTCTCATATGCAGCAATGCTATAATGAGCACTGCCTGGGGATGAAGAGCAAGGCTTTGATATTACATGCGTCCCAGGGAGAGCTGAACCTTTTAAAACCTGCTGAAGTCTACTGCTACCACTCCCCTTTAGGATTTCCCACCGCCCTCTGCCCTTTAACCAAGGTTAACCAAGGTAGCAATTTCTGCAATTACATCTCCATCTAGCTATGCCAAAGGACGATTACAAAGCATTGTTAAACAAAAGAAAACAGATACATAAGAAGTGACAGACCAAAAATTGTTCAGGGGTGCATTTCCCAAAAGCAACAACAGTTCTGTCATTAGGTGGAACTTGCAACCATAGATTGCAAACAATGCTTTTAGGAAACGCAAGCCAGGGCCACTGATCAGTCAATATTTCGCTATTTTGAAAATATTGCATCAGCTGATGACCTTGTACATCGTCTATATTGCAATCAGCATTTTCTGAATAGCGTAATTAAGACCTAGTTTATGATACCATTCCATGTAACTTTTATGTCACATTCTCAGAGGTTGTATTTTGGTTCCTGGTTCCCTGAGAAACAGAGCCCTCCTGCTGGTCAGCATGGCCCAGACAGCTCAGACCTAAACGACTGAGCACGAGAGGAGATCCCTGCAGTCCAAGTGAATGCCTGACGGAGTCAGACAATAGCCTTCTCTCTCCCTGACACTTTTAGTGGGTGCACGGTAGTAAAGTAAAGACTGTTTATGGTTGCCGGCCCATTGTGTGCTGAGCAGGTTGTAGGCCCAATGGAGTGCTTTATTGTGCTGTGCCGGTGTTTACAAGACACTGTTGAAAGCTGGCAATGCCACAAGTTTGCAAAGGGTGACAAAGTTCTGTCTGCAGAGTTCTCCTGCACAATGAAAGACGACAAAGGGATAAATTGACTTTTTTATTAGACATTTCTGTTATTTTTTTGCTGTTTGCTAGTCATTTGGCTTTTTTTGAGGGGAGGCTGTCACAAATACAAAGTGTATTTCATTTGGGCATGCCATCATCTTAGTTCACTGGTCACCCTGGCATTTGAAGATCTTTTGGACTGAAAAATGTTTCTAACATTAGCATTCATTTACTAATGTTTACCTTCGATAGGAGATAGACTGGATTCTAGTGGACCAGAATGGTCAAGAGATCCCTCAGAAAATAAATCAGAGAACTAAAGCATAAATTCCTCATAAAGCTTTATTTCACATAGATCATGTGTGTCCAGTCATGCTCCTGGATAGCCAACACACCTCCCTGGAGGTTTCTGGTAACCCAGAAGACCTTAACAACGTGTGGGTTCTTCTGTGCTGGAAGGTGGCTCTCCAGGAGAAGGTTTGGACCCTGACGTGTATCATTCTAATAAAGTTCTTAAGGTCAATATGGCATAGTTTTTAGAGTTGCAGACAACCCACATGCACACATTCGAATGACCTTGACCATTCAGGGACCAGGTGCAGAGAGGCCCCAGTTTGTTTGCTCTTCCCTAACTGCGACCAACAGATACAGACCAGAGACAGGTCAGGAGATTAAATCTGACCATTTTCTCTTGCTTTCTCCCTCAACAGGTGTCCGGTACAGCCAACAAGGTCCTGGTGAAGTCAGTTCCTCCACAACGATCAACCACCATAGCAGCAATGCCATGTCCACCAGCCAGTCAGTGTTACAGCAGGTCTCTCCAGGGGCCCTGGACCCCAGCCACAGCCTCCTATCACCTGACGCCAAGATGGTGAGCATTTCTGAGCCCTGATAAGATAACACCACATCTGCTCTTGACACAGATATTACCTTCACCCAAAGTGGGCTTACAAACGCTGCATTGTGTTAACCCAGAAGCAGACAGTAGGCCTTGGCCCACAGTGCACCGCAGGGCCAATCATAGCAAATGTTAGCCGGTGGTAGTGAGAAAGGGGCACGGCCATGGCTGTGCCAACAAACCTGACAAAGAAACATTCTGTTTGTATTGATTAAATGCCCCGCAGAGGAGGGGAAGGGTGGAGTTGTGCTTGTTCTCTGTCGGTTGAGTGACAGCGGCGCTCAATTGAGTATCTTATCTCAATACTAATGTTTGAGTTGGGCGAGATGTTCATGTTGCTTTGTTTCAAGACAGTTTTCTATGCATTAATTTTTCTGGCAAGGCTGTGGCGTTACATGACAGGTCAAATTCATCATGGTTTAAGGTGCACTTCTGTCAATGGGAGGCGGAAGTCAGCGTAGGAGGAAGGGAGTATGACAGCAGCTTATCTGAGCAGTCAGACGGTTGTCTGAGCATGGCCTCCTCTCAACTCAGCTTATTCAAATAAAGCTCTGTGTCTCCGTCAGGGCTCCGATACCTTCTTGAGATAAGAGTACAGTTGAAACAATTGTGACAGAAGCAGTTGAGTCATTCTATTGGTGCATTTTCTTCACAGATCTCAGTATCAGGTGGAGGTCTTCCTCCAGTCAGCACCCTGACCAACATCCATGCATCCCACCACATGCACCAACAGACCCCCAACCTCATAATGCCTCTTTCTGGAGTCATGGCCATCGCACAAAGTGAGTGTCCAATCACCTTGCTTTCCATCTCAGATTCTTCATGCATTCCTCATGTGACACGTCATTGTTCTTGCATCCAGGTTTAAACACGTCGCAAGCTCAAACGGTTCCTGTCATCAACAGCGTTGCAGGCAGTTTGGCAGCATTGCAGCCGGTGCAGTTCTCGCAGCAGTTGAACGTCTCACACCAGCAGCTCATGCAACAGTCATCCGGCCACATGAGCCAGCAGCCCTTCATGGCCTCCGTCTCACACTCACACAGTCAGTCCACCATCTACTTATTTAGTCCAAATCAACTCATTTTCAAGACTTTTGAATGACCATTTGTTTGTTATTTTCACAGTGTATCCACACAAGCAGGAGCCACCCCAGTATTCTCACTCGTCTCGGTTTCCCCCTGCCATGGTGGTGACAGATGCCAACAGCCTTAGTACGCTGAGCTCAATGTCCTCCAGCAAACAGGTCAGTCATCCACAACATTCATCAACATGCATTAAAGGAATAAAAATTCTGTAACCATTTACTCACCCTAGACTAGTTCAACACCTGTATGAATTTCTTTGTTCTGCTGAACACAAAGGAATATATTTTAAAGCAAGTTTGTAAACAAGCTGTTTTGGGTCACCATTGACTTCCATAGTAGGAAAATAAAACCTATGGAAGCCAATGGTGACCCAGAACAACCTGGTTACAAACTTGCTTTGTAACTCGGTATGTTACGTATATGTAACAGTTTGTTACATCTACATAATGACAAACTGTGATTATGGTCTGTTTAATTACTTAGTTACATGATAAGTACATTTTATTTAATGTAAGTAGCTACTACTAAGTACCTAATTAGGTAATTACTTTGTATTATGACACCTTAAAATAAAGTGTTAAAAAGTGTACTTAAAGTGTACCTACCTGTAAAGTATACTTGTAGTAGTTTCACTTTAACACAATCAGATATACTTACTGTAAGGATGTCTTTATTTGGATTTTAGCACTACTTCCACATAGTTAAAGTGCTTCAAAATTAGGTGCAATTATACATTTAGGTAGTAATTTAACTACAAGTATTTACTATATGGTTAGGGTTAGCATTAGGGTTACTTGCATGTAATTATGCATCATTTATTGTTATTATAATAGTAAGTACATGTAATGTGTAACAAGGACTTCTTACAATTTATAGTTTAGTAAACCAAAAGTACAATTGCAGAGTATTTTAATTAATATGAATATGTAAGTGTATTTGTAGTGTACTTAACATTTTAAATATACATTTTATATACATTTTAATTATACATTTTCACATTTAAATTTAATCCACAATCAGTCTCAATATAAGTGTATATATAAGCAATATAATATAAACATGTTTGATGTAACTCAGAATATTGCTTTCAGGCAGTGGTCACCAGTATAAACCATATTTAAGTACTAGCATTTCTTTAACCAGCGTTTAGTATTTCCAGAGTGGACTGAAAATCACTGATTTAGAGTTTTTCAGTCAACATGGTTTCAATCTGTGCACAAACCCAATTTGCTTCACTGTCTTTTCTTTGGCTTGGTTTGTTGCACATCTCAATCATTGAAGCGAGTCAACGTGTGGATACTCCTCAGAATTCCTATTTCCTTTGAACAGCTTGACCAATCAGTCACCCGTGAGCACGGCGTGATTGATGAAACCGCCTTTCCCTTTCTTTGTCGTTTCTCTTTTTTCTTTCCTTCTTTTTTGCTTTCAGTGAAATACATTTTATAATTTGTTTTTCATATTTACAAATTATATGTATTATATTATATTGTATAATATATTATAATTATATGTATTTATTATTATATATATATTTATAAATATTTTTAAATGTAATATTTAGTTAATTAATTAATTAATTAATTATTAGATTTTTTATTTATTTATTTTCTTTTACTTTTTTCCACTTTCTTACTTTCTATTTTCCCACTTTCCTTAATCTCAGTGCAAAGTCACTCACTGTTAATCAAAGCCATATCGTGCTCCTTCGGCTCCCGTGTCGTGGACGGGAGTGTATGCAGTAATTACACTCTTCCCTTTTCCCCTGCTCTCTGCCCGCTGTAGCTTGAAATGTGGTTTGCAGTCACTGCTTTCACATGCCTAATTTCCCACGCTGCCACATCACCGAGAGCACCGACCCTGATGGCTTGAACTTCCTACCAGCATGTGCTCCACTTATTAACATCTTTTCTTTAATTCAGTTTTAAATTGAATTTAATCTCACCTGTGCGTGGTAAATGGAAACACATTTTGAAAACCTGGAATTTAGATATCTCAGGTATGTGGTTCCTCAACCCCCCATGGCTGAGAGAGCAATTTCAAACTCTTATCAGCCTGCTGTATTTGGACTGGGCGGTGCAGTGGGCACTCAGGGGGACATTACAAACCACGCTTGTTCTTTATAACCCTCCTGTTTGTCGAGCTTTCCACCACAAAAACTCACCTCAGTTTGGAGACCTGCATCTCAGTGAGTGTAGTCTGAGCAGCTGGCCGGCACCTTTATCAGGTGAGGCTGTTTGTCGGCCAGAGGGTCACGGCAGGGTCACCTGCCTCTCCATCTCCAAAGAAAGAGCAAAAACACCCAAACAATATCAGAAAAGTTGGGTACAATGGGAAAGAATGCTCAGGGATGAGGTGTATATTTGGTCAGGTGTGGCTGATAAGGAAATTTCACACTCATACAGAATACTTATCTGACCCTTTCCTCTTTCTGTCTTTATTTTGCAGTGTCCCCTTCAGGCCTGGTGAGCACCTGACTTCCTTAACGCAGAGAACATCGGCCTTACCTCCATTCCCCCTCATCGCGCCCGTATCTGTGGAAACCCATACTTAGTGCGGCTGAGTGGTTAGTCAATAAACCATGCAGGACCGATGAGAATGGACACTGCTAGGTTGTTCGATCAACAAGGGTACACACTTTAGTGACAGTATTTCACGTCTCGGTGAAGGACAAAATGCATTGAGCAACATGGGTGATCCTGAAGAACAAACCAAGACTATGGATACAAGGAGATGAAAGACCTGTGCTCAGTGAAGACATTACAATCGAATTGTGTGGATCCAATGACAATCAGCCAATGTTAACAGTATCTGAGGGAGTTTCGGTAACGTGCAACTGATGCAAAGACGTCTTCCGTGAGATCTGTACAGTTGAATGTAAATACAAGCAATTATTATGTTGTTAGCATGAAGGATGTAAATATTCGATCGTCTGTGCTGTTTTTTCTGTCTAAACTGTGATTCACGATGTGACAATCTATGGAACAGGTATATGATATACTGGAATATGCAATTTCAGACTACTTTTTTGTCATCAAATCTTAAAAAGCGAGATAAATGTTAAAGCACATTCAACAGAACCTGAACCTATTGATCTCACTACCAGCCTGCTTTTAAAATAGACGCTACTGTCAATGTTGACTATTAGCATTAGCGCCGTCTGATAGATAAGAGTCATCTTTCTGTGCCAGGACAGAAGTAGTGGATTTAAGATACGGAGTGACAGATAACTCCATCCGCATAGCTGCTCACCATCTTTGCAATATCGATAGGAACGGCCATGAATCATGACATGCCTTTCTAATCTAAATATTGATTTACAATCAAACTGTCAGTGTCATGGAGATACGGGAAAAGAGTGTTCCGTCAAATTGGACGGCTGAATGGTTATCAGTAGGAATTTCATTAAAGTTGGAAAATTTTGCCCATTGGCCATTTTAAACAGTATTACATGCTCACGCCACCCTGAACTACCAGGAAGCATTGTGAAATAGCTTTTATTGTGGCTTATTGACTTTATTTTTTAACACATTGGCTGGCATTTATGTTCATAATTTCATAACCGACTTTGTCATTTTGGTAAATTTGAAGAAACTAGTGCACACGTCCCCATCTAGAGTTTGAAAATTTGTCGAAAGGTCATTTCAATGTTTGTTTTTAATGTTGTTGACTACTGCCAGTTGACCTGAGGTTACAGTGCTGGTTTATTCTCCTGTTTTATGCTGGATTTATACAAAATGTGATTCTGTCCACATTGTATTATTTTTGTATAAAATGAAATCAATCTTTTAAAATCATTATTTATGCTTTTAAGTTTCAAGTAAAGTTTTTTTTCTTTTTCAAGATTTATAACTGTGGTCCGTCTCTGATTTCAGATGTAAAAGTAGATCATATTGTATGAATTTCCTCATACTTAACATTATACTAGTGTTTACCCAACTATTATGCAACTTTAATGTCTTTTGCACAGTATTTCTTTTCAAGAAGATTATATTTATGACATGGGTGTTACCTGCCCATTACCAACCTCTCCTTCCTGCAACAACATATCTTCTCAAATCATGTAAACAAGAGAACGAGAGCTTGTGTTCATCTCAATCTAAAAAGGTATAGTTCACCCAAAAATGTTAATTGTCATAATTTACTCATGTCATTCCAAACCAGCATGAGATTCTTTCTTCTACTGAACACAAAAGAAGACTTTGTTTTTTAAATGTTGGCAAATAAACTTTTAAAAAATTGACAGTACCCATTGACTTTGACTGTATTTCTTTCGCATAATATGCAAGCCAAGGGGTACTGTCAACTGTAACATTCTTCTTTGTGTTAAACAGTAGAAAAAAAGAAAGTCACACAAATTTGGAACAATGTGAGAATATGATGACTGATATTCCATCACTTTTTGTGTCCAGGTGAATTTAAATAAGATTTGGATTCTTTCAGGATTGAGTCTGGGAAAAATGTTGGCTATGTGTTGTGTTGTATTTTTTGTTCAGCAGCATGAGTTAGGATCGAGTGCATGTCTGGAAGAAAACCTCCCTGTTGCTTTCTGTTTTCCTCCTACAGGTCTAAAACAACAATTTTTAAAATTCCCTACAAAGGCTATTACTAAACTTGAAGGATGAGCTGCATACTGTTGATGGGAATAAAAACCTATGCCAATGCCATAGACTAGAAGAGCACGCTAAGAAAACATGGCTCCCTCAAGACAAATATGATGCTGTAATGAGATGAATTTACCTCATTCTGTTCAAACAAAACACACACAACATTTACTTATTATACAGGCCTTTTTAATAAAACAAGAGGTGTCATTTTAGTGATAGTCTTCTATTTTTAATTAATTAAACTGCATTTCTCTGATTTTACTGTTGTGTTACTCCTGTTTGGCCACCAGGATGAAGTTTTGTTGAGACTTTTTGAGAATAGCTCTTCATGGAATGAACAAGCAAATTAAACAAACACATTTCATTTCCATCACTGGAATCTCAACTGCATTTTGTTTAATAACCTTCTTGGCAGAAAATATGGTGGTGAAAATGTCAAACTTAAGTAATTTCATAGCTAGCATTTAGTGTTTTTTAAATAATACGTTCATATTTGTAAATACATACAGTTTGATTGTAAATTATGCTAATTAAAAAAAAATCCATGCAGTAATATTTTCTTATGTTTCTTCTCTTTAAAGTTCACATCTCACTTACATTGTCTCCAAGTCTACTTGACAAGTCAAATGTGGGACAGTCGTATATTTGTTTAAATCAATATAAATCAGTTTTATACAATAAATATTAAAATGGTTTAAGTTTAAAAAGTCAACATTTTGTAGATTTTTCATATTCATTAAGGATCATTAAGGACAAGGGTGAAAAAATTAAACATATGCATATGAGGCATTTAAAAAATATAAAATAATATCATCATAAATACAATTTTCAAAAAGATAAAATAAAATAAATATATTCTGTGACAAATTGAGTCTGCTGGTTGTCATAATCAGCCAGTAGCAAATAGAAATAATTGAAAACACACAGAGGTATATTTTGAGTAATCCTGTAGCTTGATGCTAATGCTAATCACTACTCAAGCTTTAGCCATGTTACCCTTTTTCTTGCTTTAAAACTTTGTTGTGAGCTTTTTGTCTTCATTTGAATGTGCCTTAAAAGACACTCATAGAATTATGAAAGAGAGCGTCCTGCTGAGTATACACTTGTAACCCAATGATGTCGCCCTGTTTGGTTATCAATGAGGCCTTTGATTTTGCTCCCAGGGAGCCACTAAAGATCTTACTGCTGTTCTCTTTTACTGCACTGCCCTTAAAAGAGCTGAGCAAAAGAGAGAGAGAGAGAGAGAGAAAGAGAGAGAGACACAAATGCTTATTACCATTCTGAGGAGGTGCTGAGTTAACAAAGCAACAACAACAATACAGCAACAACAATGATTATAGCTATTGTTTTAATGCAATTCAAAGACAGCTCAGTAAATGCAGGCCTGTAATTCTTGTATTTTAACAAGACTAATGGCATAAACACAATTAAGTGCTAATATTGGCAAAATGACTTACCAGTATTCTGCTGTTAATTAATTAATATACTGATTTATCAGCTTTTTTGTCAGTCAATATGATAAGCACCTTTACACAAACTACCTATATGGCTAGATACATATACCTTACTTCGATCTCTATATACTTATTAAGCCCAATTTTGAGCAGAAAAAAACAAAAACAATTCCCACTTGTAAGATATTGAATGATTCAACAGACACAGTAGGGAAGGACTGGATCTTTGCTTCCGAACAAGACTCAGAGGTCAACATGAGAGCAAGATGGACACACAGAGAACAGAGAGATGGGACAAAAGGACAGAAAATGGAAGTTACAAACTGAATGTAGCTGTGTGTTTAGTGGTCAGAAGAGAATGGGCACTACATCAACTCCAGCTGGGCCCCAAAGGGTTTTAATGGGCAGGAGAACCCAGCAGGGGTCAGAGGTCAGGAGGCCAATCTCTGCCAGGGCTAATTGGTAACACTGCTTCAAACTGAGATCAAAATTAGCCTTTGAAGTTCTTAACAGTTCATAATGTCAAAATAAGACAAGTTGCATTTTGTATATATAAATGTTATTATTTCTTTGAATATTTTATATATATGTGACCCTGGATCACAAAACCAGTCATAAATCACTGGGGTATATTTGTAGCAATTGCCAAACGTTTTTTTCTTTTATTCCCAAAATCATTAGAATATTAAGAGTCAATGAAAATCATGTTCCATGAAGATATTTAGTAAATTATCCACCATAAATGTATTAAAATGTAATTTTTGATTACTAATTTGAATTGCTTACACAAGTTTAAAGGCGATTTTCTCCATATTTTGCACTCTCAGATACCAGATTTTCAAAAATGTGCATGTCGGCCAAACATTCTATGTATAGAATGTAAATAATTAAAATACAACAATGATTATATATAATGCTGTTCCATTTTGAAATCTTGCAATAAACTTTAAATCAATTAATCAACTAAAAACAGACTTCTATAGCGTCATAAAAAACAATATCTAAATAATCAATCAATCACTTTTATAGCGCTTTTAACAATACAGATTGTAGCAAAGCACTGAGCATTATCTAATAGGAGAATAGAATGATGGTAGTGTATAATGACGAGATTAAACTATTTATTTATCTATCAAATGCAGAAATGGTTTCTGTAGTCAAGACGACGATAATCACTGGAAATCAGGTGTTCCCAACGAAGCAAGCCAGAACTAAAACCCCATCAATGGCAAAGAACTAAAACCCCATCCATGAGAGAACGGGGGAAAAAACCTTGGGAGATCCAGGCTTAGTTGGGGCCAGTTCGCCCGACGCCCAGCACCTACTTTCCAGTTCAATTTTAAGCACATGTCAGATTGTGTAAAGGACTATGTTGAATAAGTATAAGCTTATCCATTTTTTACTAATTTAAGCTGTAGCTCAGAGCTATTTCATATCAAATTTCCAAAGATAGATAGATAGATAGATAGACTAAATTCACACAGTTCATAAATATCAGTCAGTGAAATTAACCATAAACCACTTAATGAATTGACAGCTTAACAGCATCTGGAAGACTTGAGGAAAATGTGGCAGAGAGGAATAAAAATGTCATTATTAATCACTCATTGTTCTGCGTCTATTAAGGGGAAACACACTGCATTCAAAGGAAATCATTACAGCTGAGAAACTGTATGTAAACAGGCATTTTCATGACCCCACAAACTGTGTGAAGGAATTTATCATTCCTGCCTTTGTGATGCTTTGGTAGTTTATTGATCGATTCTCTACACAGACACGCATAGTGGATTTTGGAATGAGAAAGGATCCATTCGGGCTTTGTGTTTAAATAGGAGCGAATGTATTCAGCCTTTCAGCTCAGAGACGGATCATACAGTAAAAGGCAGTGGTGACAGATAGCAGTGGCTGTGGGATCTGGTGATTTATGGTGATTGGTGGGATGCTCTGAGTCATTTGTGGGTTAATGTTCACCTGGGTCACAGAGCCACTGCTGGAACCTGCCTGTATTCACATCAGGCCCTCTGACGAAACTGGCCTCAAGCTAAACCCACCACTCTCAGTGGGGAAACAGCGTCCTTCATAGCTCCTCAATGGATCCTAATGGTTATGTAAGGTGGCTATTCAGAAAGCTGAATGGGCTCGGGTGGAAGAGAAATATCAATCTTGTCCAATGCATTAACACAGCTAAACTCAGCAGACCAACACTTTCCATGGCACAAAAAACAAAAACAGTGTGTGTGTGTGTGTCTATGTATATATGAATATACACTGCATGCATAATAAGCACATTGGTATTCAGCCTTTTTTTTCAAGCACATTTTATGAATTTATGACATTTTATTGATTCAACCGATTTTGCATTTAATCATTTATAACGGATATAATTGTCAAGGTTGGAAGTAAATAACTCCTTAAATTAAGGTGTGCAGAATTATTAGGCAGGTTTTCTTTTATAGATAAATTGAGCCAGAAAAAGAGGTTTAACTCTGAGATCACTGAGATGTCAAAAATGATTAAACCCCCAAAACTAATGCAGCCACCATTGTACAGAACTGCCAGAATCATTGTACCAGTACAAGGTGTATGTATGAGGTATCAGATTCTCTGAGACTTTGCTTGAGTAAAAAAATAAAATTGAGCACGTAAATAACCAGCCAGTGTTCAAAACTATAGCCTTCCTTACTTTAGGCCAGTTCACAACGGTAAGCTTATAATGATGTACGTTCGGGTAGGTTTTTGCGGGAAATTCGAGCATGGCACTGCGTCATAACGTCACGTAGTTTTTCATAAAGATTGAGTTCTGGCTTCTAAGCTTCCTTAGCTATCGCATTGCCTTTTCTGACACCATCTAGAATAGTTAAATATTCAAAATAATTTTGATGACGTATTGTAATCCAGAAAGCATTGTGTGTTGAAACAGATGTGAATGAAATTAAATTATATTCCAGTTTTAAATATACTCCTTACAGACAGTCTGAGATTACACAAGTTTTGTCCAAACTCGGTCCTGGAGAGCCGGTGTCCTGCAAAGTTTAGCTCCAACCCTAGTTAAACACACCTGAAGCAGCTCATCAAGGCTTACTAAGCATGTTAGAAACCTCCATGCAGGTGTATGTCGAGGCAAGTTGGAGCTAAACTCTGCAGGTCATTGGCCTTCCGACAGCCCTGTTTAAAACAACCATTTCGAAGGGAGAACAGTTTGCATAGGTTAAAATAATTTCTTAAAATGAAATTCTAATGGTATGACAATTTAGAGGAATCTAGGCTACAGAAATTGCACTCTGGTGCGTTGACCGACAGCTTCGCATTCACCTCAAAACCGCCGGAGTGCAACCCACGTATGGAATATAATTGCGCAAGGAACTGCGATTATCTAATATCTAAAAAAATATATAAAGAACTATAAATGATAAAGCACAACACAATTACTAAAAAAAGTTTAACTATAATTTAAACGGAGATGGGAATATACAAATATATATATATATATATATATATATATATAATTTGAAATATATACTATTTATACTAATAATATACTATTATATCAATGATACTAAAATAAATCACACAAATCAGAATTTTAAAATGTTGTACATTTAAGTAACAGGGCTGCAAGTGCATATGGGTAGCTGACAAATAAAAAGTGGACTGTGCCTTACGAATAACACAAACAGCATGAAATAATGTATCTTCATTCTTATAACGTTTATTACAAATAGCATTAGAGAGGTTTATCTTCAGTGTTAGAGTTTTTTCGGCATGTTTCTGATACAAACCTTTCAGTTTAAACCGCGCTGGTGGGAGTTGTTGTAAGATGCACAAAGTGGCGTTCACATTACAGCCAGTCCCTGGCTCGGACACACCGGAGCGCAGTTAAGATATGTGGGACAAACACTACAATGGCGCCATCGCCTGTGCAATATAGGAAATACAACGATCACAGAATAATAATTTGTTTATTATTATTCTGATCACAAAAATAATATGTTAACACACACACACACACACACACACACACACACACACACACACACACACACACACAATAATAACTCAAATTATTTTTACAACTTAAAGAAATGTAAACACGCCAACGGTTAATATTATTATTTCTAAATCTTAACCCGAAACGTAAAATGAATTTATATACAAAAAAGTTCTGAACCCAAATGTATCAGTTTAGACGCTTTCAACTATTTCAGTCTTGATCAAGACAGTAGCACACAATAAAACGTTGTTATGAATGTGACGCAGCTGATGGAGTGACCCCGGAAGTTGCGCAGGTCTCTCCTCTCCGATGACGTCACTTCATTGAGCTGTTTAAGATGGCGCTTCGGCCCGGATCAGGGGGAGGTGGCAGGTACAGAATTTCACACTTTAACACTCTGTTATCTATTTTTGTCTACATGTTTACTCCTGCTAAAGTCAGTATATGTTAATTCACAAGCCTGTTTGAAAATTCAGCCGTTGGGGCCGCACTGTTTCACTTTATTTAGCGCACCGTCTGCAGTGTTAATGGCTGATGCTGGTCAGCTGTGATGGTGATGTGACGTTTGTCAGACTGCATCACAATGAACGACCGTCACGTTTATATTCATTTCGGTGCCTTTGCTTTCCATACACGATCATACATAACGATATTGATGTTCAAACATCATTATTATATCGCTTGTCAACTGACTGACTACCACCCAGAAACGGGCATCTGTTGGCTGTATCTCAAAACCTAGTGTACTGGCTACGAAGTACCTAGACAGCCTTTTTGGAGTCTATAGGTTTGTTCGAACGTTCTAATGGTTGATGACACCCTAATGTTTTATTCGAGCGCATTGTTGCCCACATAATTCTTTGCTGTATTTTTCCGTACTAAAAATGTTTAACATCCTTATCCACATTTCCCTATACACACCTAGATAATACAAACATCAAAACCTATACACAAGTGCATTCATGTGTTTTATTTTATTTTTTCTTGTGTAAATAATGCAGTTGCCTTTAGCTTCGCATTTCATATTTAAAAACCGTCAAGTAATGATACTGGTTTAAGTGTCACAAAACCTGGAGTATGCAACCTTTTTCCGAGAATTTTCAGTTAGTGAAATGTTGATTCATTGTGTCAGTTCAGTTAATGATTTGCACGTTTTTAATGTAATAATAAAAAAAATAGTTTGTAGGAATTGTTCATGAATTGGATTGTTAGCACAGTGTTTGTTTTTGCATCCCACTCAAAGCAATTGAGAAACCATTGTGACTGTAACATGCTAAAAATATTCAGTGTAGTAAGTGTCCATTCTGACAAAATTTGATATGATGATTGGTATACAGAAAATTTGACTTTTCAATGATACATCTGAATGTTAACATTGTTTTTGGTTCATATCAAGATTAAAAGGAAGGGCAGACCAGATTAGGCCGGAGTCACTCTGACCAGCATGATTTATGTTTGCTGATGAGACATCAGGGGCCTGTTCCATAAAACAAGTTTGCCAAATAAGCCAGGCTTGTTTTAATTAGTCTGACTTATTTTAAACCAAATCAAATGACAGTAAGTCAGACTAATTGAAATAAACCTGGTTGGTTAAAGTTGGAGCTAAACTGTGCTGTGACCCTCCAGGAATTGAGTTTGAGACCAATGCGTAAGTTAGATAGTTTTCTGGACACTTTCTAGTCTTCTGGACACAGTTTAAGAAATTTTAGATGAAAATCACAAGGTTTGTTGTCTGACCCATTGACCTCCAAGTAAAATGCACCACCATGGTCCAGAGAAGTAAGAAAAACATGTCAAAATACTCCTCCTTCTATCAGTGGTTCTGATGTTACGAAGCGACGAAAATACTTTTTGTATACAAAGAAAATAAAAATAAAAAATGATGTGTCCATCATATAAATAGCCCACACGCCTCTGGGGGATTAACACGTCTTCAGAACCAGGGGCCTGTTTCATAAAGCAAGTTAACCAAATAAGCCAGGCTTATTTCAGTTAGTCTGACTTATTTTGACCCAAATCAACTGAGAATAAGTCAGGCTAACTGAAATAAACCTG
>JAUMHQ010000075.1:2875950-2902415 GCA_032361165.1 Enteromius paludinosus | reverse complement strand
TTCTGCCTGCCTCCTGGATATTCTCGTTGTCTCTGCCCCTGGACTGATTCACGGTATTGATCTTTGCTTTGTGTACGATTGTGCCTCTGGATTTGCCTCTACTGATTCTGTCTGCCGGCGTTGGATTTTTGCATGTCCTGACCCTGAGCCTGAATAAACCTTTTGCACATGAACTCATACGCTTCACGTCCTGTTTCATGACACTTACATGCACCTGGAAATTATTTGATCAGGTATGACTTGTAGACTGTTATTATATCACTCATATTAAATTCCTTAAAAAAAACAAAAAACAAAAAACGTTTATTTAGATACTTTTAGAAGCATTTTTTTTTTTTATCTTACTACGTGCATCCTCAATTCAATTAAAAAGTCAATTCAAGGTCTGCCTCTGGGCACTGATTTTAATTATACCCCCATAAAGAAATCCATATTATGTATAAACAAAAACAACCCTTAGTCACAAACAAATGCTTGTCATGCACTTGTCATCGTCGACCTAAGCACACCCAGTCTGGCTTTCAGTAAGTGCATGACGTCCTGAAAGGTGTAAGTGACATGTTTATTTTAGTTCACAATTAGTCTCGCCAAACCCACAGCACTGATCTCTCCCTCATGTTTGCCTGTTGATTGACTTGTACACGCTTCCAACTGTTGCATCATTGTGGGCCGACGGCCAGGGCAGACAGAAACCTACAATACAAAGCCGAAAAGAATGAAATACATGAACGTAAATCTGAGTGCAAACTCTAGCCTGTTCTAGACTCATTGGAACATCTAAGAAACTTGATTCAGGGTAGAATGGCTTTATGACAGTATTGTATAATTTACTTCAAGCACAACAACCGTGGCTACAAATCTTTTGGAAAGAAAGCATGCGTGATTCTGTGATTCTTCAGTAAATGGTAATTGAATTTTAGCCCGACTGGACTGATGTTATCATGTCGATGTCGAGCATACTTCATTGTGTCTGCTGTGACAACTAAATGAAAGATCTGAAGATAATCTTAAACCAGCCCAGATTGCTCCAGTGGTTGGTTTTAGAGGGGTTTTATGGGTTTTGGTACATTTTAGGAAACCAGCTGAACACATGCTTGGCTATTTGAAGAGGATTTTGGCCATGTTGCACATTTTTCTTTGGTGTTATTAACATCATGAAGTACATTCGCGAAAGAACTGCAGGGTAAAAAAAAACCCCCAAAGTGTTCATCAGTAGTTGATGCAATGTTGAAATGTTAATTAAACACTTTGTTTTAAAAACTCCGGGTAACACTTTATTTTAAGGTGTCATAATACAGAGCAATTATCTAATCAGGTATTTAGTAGTAGCCATTGTACTTACGTGAAATAAAACGTACTTATCATGTAACTAAATTATGGAACAGCCTGTAATTACAGTTTGTAATTATGCAGACGCTGCTAATGTTACACATACTTATTGCATGGCTTCGCGGAATGCTCGGTTCAGATTGGTCAGTCGACGCATTCTAAAGTTTGTTATTTCCAGATAACAACCGGTAAAACTAAAAACACAGGCCCATCCGGGTACTACGCATCATCTTGACCGTTAGTATTTATATCACTCCGCTGTTGCTGCCAGTTTGACACGATCCTGTGGCTTAAAATTGCTGAACCATGAGTTAAAATGTGCGGGAAAATCTAAATCAGTGTATTTCAGCAGTGGATAGTAGATGAAAACAAAATTAAAGTTAAAACTAATTTTTATTATTGTATTATATTATTTGTTTATTGTGTTGTTGTTTACTTTTGGTGCAAGCCTTGTAATAAGCGGGATAATACACAGGTTGCCCTTCAGTCTTATACAATAAGTGTTACGGTGTTACGTAACACATAGAGTCTGTTACACAGCTACTTACGCATAAGTACAATCTTGATACACTCTATTTTAAGTAGCTTATGCCTGAGTAATATTCTGTAATGTTAATGTTATTAGAAAAGTATTACATGTATTTAAGCACATGTGATGGTGTTTTGGTAACTTAAGTAGCAGTGACTCAGTCTGTTACAAATGTTTCACAGTAGCAGCCTGTTACATATACATAAGTACAAACTGTTCCATAGCTTATTTACATGGTAAGCACATTTTATTTTTTGTTTTATGTACAAAGGCTTACTTACTACATAATTACTATGTATTATGGACACCAAACTCAGTTTTCTGCACAGTTATAGCCACCTAAATATACATTATTTATCTTTGTGTGAATGCCCACGAAACTGGAAGAATTTCAAAATTAAGCAAAAAAAGTAACACCGTTGTCTTAGCCTGTGTCAAACTGATAAACCATAACTGATCTTCTCAGGGATTCCACACACATGTAGCAGATCATTTTAAGATTGTTATTGCCAGCAGGTGATTAATAATACAAAAAACAAACCACGGCGCCTTCCTCAACTTTCTCGCTCATCCACATTTCTCGAGGGAGATCATTTGATTGAATGTATTGATTTGCTTGAGGCCAGCTAGTAGCCTGCCACAGGGATTCAGAATTAAACTTTCACATTGAATGAACACAGCGGTGAGCGGTAGAGTCCTGCATCTCAAACAGGAAGCCAACTCAACCAACCTGTTGGGACATAAACAAAACCTTGCCTTTTACAAAACAAATTCAGCTCGTGTCTGATGTGCAAGAAACAAGTTAGTCCTCAAATCAATGTCAAAGCAGCAAACGTCTTAACACACGTGTCTCTTTAAATAAACGTCTTCATTCATGGCTGCGATGTTCGGCAGGAAGGGTTGATGGAATGCTGTACTTTGTTAACAGACTTTCCACCCTGATTTTGACAGTGAATTCAACGCACAACAGACACAACAGAACACAGAGTGGTGAAATGCTTCCTCCTGGTGGACATGTTTAGATACTGTAAAGCTAAATGGTGTCAGTGTTAAGACAGGGGTGTCCAATCCTGTTCCTGAAGAATGCAGAATTTAACCCTAGCACACATGTCCTTTGAAATTTGAGTCGTGAAAAAACCATAGAAATAAGCTACAATGGCATGGTTGCTTCCGTTAATAGTTTTTATCTCACATTTGCCATTGTTAACACTATTGGTTAGATTTAAAGTGGGTTTTAGAGTACTTGGCAAGTTATTTTCAAGAGCATTTTCATTTCTTAATAAACACTTGGCACATTTATCTGGATAAAATTGAACATGGTTTTAGTGACATTTCACAATGATTGTGTCATAATAAGCAATGTAATATGATTTTGCAGAAATTATGTAATAGGGATTTTTTTTTCAATAAGGCTGGGTTTATTTAGAAATTATTTCTACCTTGACCTTTACAAGTTCTTTCCAGTGATCAGAATCATAAGGAACTCAACAATCATGCTTCTGATTTCTGTTTTTAATGGCTTTAGTTTTACTCAGGAGGCATGCACTGGTGTGGTGTTGTAATTAATAATACAATTGCTAAAAAAAGTTTTGCTAACAGTTTCTATACAACAAAATAAATGCAGTTAAATTCCAAATCAGTAACTACACTGATACTGTATAAGCCTCACAAACCTTAAATTTAGCATAACATAACTCATTTGAAAAAAGTAATGGCTTGTGGTGTACGACTGTACAACTTCTGGTTTAAGCTGGTCATTCGCTGTTTCTAAGCTGGTCCTAAGCAGGTGCTAGTTTCTTAGGACAATCTAAGAACCAGCTTAAACCAACAGCCATGCTTCAAATCATGCCATGCTGGCTTTTTTGTTGTTGTTGTTTATTTTCAACAGAGTTAAGATTACTAAAAAGATTTAGTGAGTCATTTATTTGTGAAATGGACTCTTTATATATGTTGCATGCACAACAACAAATTGGACCTTAATCAAGTTGGACATCATGTTTAAGTTAACATTAGTTAGACGCTAACAGATGCTGAGCTAAAACTTCCACGCTTCTGTCCACTGTCAAACGCACTTTGTTACTTGTGCGGTGACGGCTTGGAAAGTGAATGCGAGGCAGCTTCCTATCCCTGTCTGTGCCAGCTGCATATATTTCAACTCTTGTCTGAAGGCACTTCCAGAGTCGGTGCGTGTTTGGTTTAACCAGGCTTGCGTTCGGCCCCTCTGGCATGCAAACAGTTTGGTCCATGCTGACGTGGACGTGATTTACAAGCGGGAGACTGAGGCCTGTCATGTTGTTCTGGGAAACCTGACTGAATAGCTTACATCTGCTGAAACTTTGCGCCATGGGTGGATGTTGTTTTCCTGCTGGAGTTTCTGCATGGGTTCCAGCAGGGAATCGCGGGGAACCTGAGACAGCTTGTTGCGCTCCATGGCAGACCCTGGTGGCTAAATTCAGATTGATGGCTCGCTGCGATTGGCTGAGCCGTGAAGCTGGCGAGGCGAAGGGGGATGGGTGCTCTGGAAGCTCCGCTTAATACAGTTAGCAGATACTCCTGCCTGGCCATGGTTTTGAGTTATATCAACAGCTCTCACCCTCCCTGATGAGAGGACTCTAAATACACACTGAAACACACACACACACTTCACGCGCTCCTGCAACCTCTCATCGTGCCAAAGACCTGTCACAGCAAATGCATTTAAAGTATGGTTTGATAGGGAAGGGAGAAGGATCAAGAAAGGACAAGAAACAAGAAAGGAGTGTTTCTTGTGGAAAGGTTCCCTCCTGATGGATGGCTCTGGCGTTTTTCCAGAGAGGAAATAGTCACATTCTTCTTAAAGCTGTGCTGCGACTCTACCGGATGGAGTTCTGAAATACAGCCCAACAGAGAGCTCTGCTTATAACTGAAACACATTTACAAGCCCCATCCGTCATACTTTCAAACAGAAGCGCCGGCAGATGGAAGCGGGAGGGTGGGAATGAGGGGGAATTCTATTTGCCATGATGAAGTCGTTCCTTGTCTCCTCAGCCTTGACTCAAGGGCTCATGCCAGTTCTATAATCCATAGATTACTAGTTTTGAAAGGCACTGTAGGGTAATTATTTCATTACTTTCTCCGATCCCGGCTTAATAAGCAGAGACAAGTAAACCATTTGCAGATCAAGAGGCTGAAAAGTGTAAACACTGTGGTGCTTTCAAAACATTTTTTGTTTGATCATCCTTACCTGCCTGACACGGCAACAACTCTGCCAATGATGCGGGGCTGTTTGTTTTTCTGACCAATAGTGTCTTTTTGATACAGTTACCCTTTTACTTAAAGCTTTTATGTAAAGTGCATTATAAAGGTGTTCATAATTTATGTTGTAATGCATTACGTCTTTTCATTGGTAATTGTAACTGAAGTTAAAATTCATTGTAATATTTAGAGGTTTGTTTGTCTTGCGTTTTATAATTAATAGCCAAGCATTTTAATATGTGACCCTGGACAACAAAACAATTTTTAAAAATTGAGATTTTTGGTTTGCAATCTAGTCTCATTGGAAATTCTTGCCTCTTCATACAGTTCTGCAAAACTGAGAAAACATACCTATACTGTACATCCGAATCACTGCAGTTTCCAGTTCAAAAAGAGGCACCCCCACAGCTTTTATTCCTTTTCACACAAAAGTATGATTTACAGGTTTACATTTTTGATCACTAAAGGCAAATTTTCCCACAATTAGTTCCAGAATGTTATGTTATAAAATTAAAAACAATTAACATCCTGCATGATTTAAAACTGATACTTTTGAACGTTGTCGTCAGTTACTGTACATATATGTGAGTTTTCTAATTCAGTATGTTTACTCGGTAGCTCACGTGATACAGCATTGCACTTAGGTGATGAAAAGCTCATATTCGAACCCTTGTGAAACTACGGTTCAACAAAACAGCTCATATCAGTGCAAGGAAATACAATAGAACGGCTGCTTCTGCAAATGTGTTTTTACATTACTTTTGCATTTGTTAACACTGTCGGGTAGGGTTAGGTTCAGGTTTGTTGTAGGGGATATTTCCGACATTAATCTTTACAGACACTCACTGGATTTTTGAATTATGAATGGCCACAAAACGTACCTCAATCAGCCTGATAAAAACGCTGCAATACGTACCTGTACCAACGTAATAAAAATATGCCACAGTCCGTATTAAATGTATGTTGTAGCGCCACTCTCTGGACATTTCGATTTGAAACTGCTGCAAAACGTGCAGCAAGGTACATAATTACAGAGTTGCAGAAATGTATGTAGAAGCACATATTTCCAAAGAGCCTGGGTTGGATCAACACAGTCTCACGAGCAATTCGTACGTGTTTATGTAATTCGTACAAATTCATACGAATTGGCATCTCGTAAAATACGTACGATTTAGAATAAATCGTATGAATTCGTACGAGTGAGGTCGTACAAATTAGTATGAATTAGCCACCTCGTATAATATGTACGAATTGCCGTGAGATCAGGTTGGTCGGATTTATACATCGTCTGAAAGTAGAATAATTTCCACTGGTGTTTGTTAGAATAGGACAATAATTGGCTGAGATATAGTTATTTGAAAATCTGGAATCTAAGGGTGCAAAAAAAGGGAAAAAAATCCTCTTAAAAGTTGTTTTTTATTGTTATTTATTTTATTTTTTTTACTTATATACATACATAAATTTTATAGATTCTTCTGTTTCGCAGTTTCTGAGGTGTTGTGAAACCTTTTGTCTCAAGTTAAAAAATGGCTTGTGCAAAGTCTGTCAGCAGTTAACAGAAGGCAATTAAGTGTTCTGCGTACAGTGTGATTTCATTAGGCTGTAACAGCTGTACAGTTAGTGAGGTAAGAATGGATTATCCCTCATACAATGAAATGTTTGTGCTATGTACGCCTGTTCCAAAATGTCAAGGATTCAAACCAAGTTTATTGGACATAACACTGAGAAATGTTTCCTAAAAGTTGAAGCTTCAAAACAAATAAATAAGTGCATTAGGCAAGGTGAGAGCAATGTATAAATAATAGACCAGAATGGATTTTAAATTTGTCAGGCGGCTTTTTCCACTGCATTTCCAGATGATGTTTTGTTGCTCTGTGGCGGTCTCAGCAATGTTTCCCCCCTGCTCTGGGTCCAATATGTATGAAATCAACTTTCCTGCACATTCTCATTAGCCAGGAAGAAGCCTGGCCCACTGTTTGGAGCTCTGATGAAGTGGTGCTGGGAAGAGGTGAGCTTTATTCCCCATGTCTCGGGACCTGACAGCTGGGGAGCTGACGTTGGCTCTGGCCCCCTCCGCTGAACCTCTCTGCCACTGTAACACACTAATGAGGCCCGTAATAGCTGTCATTGCCCATTGAGCTGCTGGAGGAGAGGGGAGAGAGACCGAGGGGGGTTGGTGGAGGAACAAAAAGAGAGAGAGAGAGAGAATCCTGGAATGGGAGTATGTTGCTGTGCAGAAGATTATTGTAGGAGAAACAGCTACAGTGAGGCCCATGTGAATCTGTGGCCATAGAAATGTGCCTTGGATGTTCATTAATGAAATATTTGGGGTAATTAGACAGGGCTTTTAACAAGGGTTAGGATGTACTGTAATTGTGTGTGTTTGTCTATTTGTTTATTAGTTGCAGGAAACATGTATGTAATATAAATATGTTGAACAACACATCAAAACTTATTATTGAATTTACTGTTATAGAAGTGTTTTCTACTCATTTTTAGTTTAATAAAAAGACAGAAAAAAAAAAAAAAAAACTTTTAAATTACTTTAAATTAATTAATTTTAAAATTGCACATGCTATATATCAAGCATTATGTATATATATATATATATACGTATATATGTTTATCCCTCTCCTTTCACTGTCTTTAAATTATATTCTAAATGAATAGAGTGTAATATCTAGGCTCTCTGGGAATTAAAAGGGTAAACTGGGCAGAATGAATACAGCTGAGTGGATCCAAGGTTTATAAACAGCTTGACCTCACAAACCACTGAGGGCTGCATTCACAGGCCAACAAAAGCAGCCAAAGTCTTATGTAAAGATTATTTAGCCCCGGTTTATCACTAATCAGGAGTGTTTTAGAAACCACCAGCTCTGAAAGAAAGAAAGAAAGGAAGAAAGGCCATTTATCCACTTCAATCAGAGACTAAAAAGTAGCATTATTGCTCATAAAATACACTTGTGTGCCTTTTTCTATAAGCTTGTTTCTGCTATGGGATTCAAATGAATATATCATTTTTATACCAATTTCTTTTTTCCCAGAGTTAGAAAATAGTTGGAATTGTGAGATAAAAACGTCACAGTTACTATGATTAATCTTGAATGACCTTTATTATTGTTTATAATATTATTATTATATTGTCATCCTTGTATTTCTTCTATAATGACCCATTGGAATGTGAGTTTAATAAATTATGGAAAGAAGAGAAAGAGAAAGAGAAAAACACGCAATTGTGATGAATAGTATAAACTGTTATGAGATGTAAAAGTTGTAATTACCCTTTTTGTTTTTATATTATTTTATTTTATTCTATTTTATTTTATTTAAAACTCTGTAAGTCTGAGACAGTAGCTTAAAAAAGTAATAGCGCCTCTCTTCAACAAGCCACACAATATGAGGAATCTTTCCTGTCTGTAACACAAACATTGCAGCATGGATTGCACGCCAGAGTTTAATATTTAACAGTGATCTGGTGAGATCAAGGTAAACATCCACGGTTTTAGAGAAGACACCTTTCGAACCCTTCAGGATGTGTTGGATCCTGATCCAATAACAATTTTCAGTGTGTCTATGTGCATTTCTAAATCTAGTTCCTTAGATTTCTTTCATATGTAAAGACACAATGGGGTGCATGAAGATATCGTTATTCCATGTGAACTGGTTAGCATCTGCAGAACAGTTTTGCTCTGTCTTGCGTCAGCTGCTACTACAGTACTCTGTGTGGGCACTGCTCCTCCAGAAAGCATAAATATCTAATAGATAGGTGGCCCAGGGAAGAATTTTGGTTATCTATGTGCTGTTCTATCATACTAATGTAGAGGTCAGGTGCAAGTCAGGGCAGCATTACTATAGACTACAGAAATTAGTTATACAGTTCTATGCATCTATTATGAATATGCTGCAACTGAAATGGATAATCAGCAACATGTTGAGTCATGGCTGTCTGTAAATCAATGAATTGTGCAGACTGCTAGTGGATTTATTGGCTTCTTCTGCCACCTACTGGTCAGAGGTTAGCATGACACATGTTCACATTCTACAGAGGCTTCAAACTAGTTTAGCTCCAAACATTATACATTTGAACAAACCAGGGGCCTGTTCCATAAAACAAGTGTAACAAATAAGCCAGGCTTGTTTTAATTAGTCTGACCTTAATTTAAACCAAATCAAATGACAGTAAGTCAGACTAATTGAAATAAACCTGGCTTATTTGGTAAACTTGTTTTATGGAACAGGCCCCAGGTCTTTACTGTGATCTGGACCTTAACGGCTCACAAATATATTCTATAGCTGTGCTACATTTCTTGTTGCTTATATAGTTTAACATCGTATCGCCCTCATGGGTGTCACTGAGCTTACAGATTTGATATCGGGCCAGTAGGGAATGTACCAAAGTTTTCATAAAGTAGACCATATAACTGTCAGAAAGGATCGAACTTCATGTTTTATTTACTTAAAGGGCTTTAGTCTCTGCTGAACTGCTTGAATAATGAATGTCTAGTTTCAAACAGCACAGCACCAGGTAATGCTGATACCTGCTGTGAAACTAAATAACCGGCTGTACGTGCTGCTTTATTTTAGTATTTTAGTGTTCTAATAAAAAATAATAATCCAAATAAACATAGAAGGAATTTTCAAGTCTTTTGGCACTTCTGTAAATGAGGAACATGCTTGCTCGGGAAGTCAGTGACAAATTGCTGCTAAAGCTGTATATTAAAGGTGAAAATTTGCAAATTGTCTGTAAAAATTAATTTCAATGCAGTTTTCAGGTAATTATGTAACTGGAATTAGCAGTTTGCTGGAGAAACTGCTCCATGAAGTTAGATTTAGTCTGGTGTCTGAAGTTATGGCATTTTCCATATGGTTGTATCTCTCAAACAGCTGCAGTGGAGGGCATAGGGAGTTTATTGGAACAGGTGTAACTGTATTGTTGCTGCCAACACCCTGAAAGATGCTTATCATGTCTGAGAGTTCAGAAAAAGGACTGAAGACAGCAATGTCAGAGTTGCAATCTGTTATTCTGTTTGAAAGTCACTAAATAAATAAGCCTACCCACCCACATGGAGCCAACACAAAGGTTTTGACAGTTCTCAAATTCCCATATCGATTCCTGGAAAGTGAGAGCTGAGTACCTGTGACAGCATGAAAAGGATTTAGGGACTCCTGCACTTATGTTATAATTAGGGTTGGGAATATATATATATATATATATATATATATAAATTATTATAATTTTTTTATAATTTTTTTTCAATACTTGTGCCAAATTGATACTTTTAAAGTGGTTCTAGTGCCTCAATTGATACGTATAAAAATAAACAAATCAATAAATAAAACATTCCCCCAAAAAGGACGGATTGGCCATTAGCACTATTAACACATGATGTCTGTTTTATTCATACTTGTCATACTGGGCAACAGAGGGCGACCATATAGGGACCATGTCAATCAGAAGCACAGTTAATGCACGGAGCTCACTTCTAAGGAGCTGATTATCAGAATCCGGTGTGTTAACTAAGAGACATGCAAAGTATGCGGAGCGGGGGGTATGCAAGGACTGGAATTGAGAACCCCTGTTCTAATAGACTGTGAGCTTTGTGACATCACAAATACCGGAAAACAATGCTTTAGTCCAAATTAGTTTGTCATTGTAGTTCTTGGAAAGGGGTAAAAAAAAAAAAACAAAAAAAAAAACTTGAAATATCCCTTTGGAGAGATTCAACCTAAGCTAAGCTTATTGGTAAAAATGTGCCTCTACCTTAAATTTTGCTAAATTAGTTTTACATACACTAGAGGCAGTAAAATAACCTAGGTTTTTTTCACAGAAATTGTAATCACAGGATAGGATAGAACTACCCCCAACCACAGCCCTAAACCTACTCGTCTCTTGGGTCATAGACAAACCGTAAAAAATCAGACAAATTAACTACCTCGTAAAATACGTACAAATTGGTTGTGAAGTAATGTTGGTCTGATGTGGTAAACTTGCTTGATGCCTCACCTGGTAAAACGTTGCACTTGCGATGTTGAGCACTCAGGCACAAGTTTTAATACTCAAATATATAGAGTGATTTGTGGTTGTCTTTTTTTTTGCAGAGAAAGTGAGAGGGAAAAATAAATATTTGAAAAGTAGTTCATAAAAATTAAGGAATAGTTTATCCTGAAATGTACAAATGTGATGCATATGATTTTTTTACTTTTTAATGTAAAATCTTATTTATGCATCATCTGCTATAATAATGTCATAATTAATTTTGTCAGCAAAAATGTATATGATTGATTTTATTTTATTACAACTAATGAATGAATGACTTTTATTATATAATATTTATTAGTTAATATATTACAATTGATTACGTTCAAGCAATATAATTAGATTTAAGAGCTGTGATGGAGAGCTAGTTTTTTTTTTTTTTTTTTTTAACGAACCAAATAACTATTTGGGAATTGAAGAATCAAAGATGTTTGGGAATTAATGACTAAGAAAGATTGATTTCCAAATTAATTCTGATGATTGGACTAAGTGAATTACTAAGATGAGATGGGATTTTTGGTGTATTGGATATTTGATGACCAATATTGAAGCAGTCAGCACATTGAACTGAAATGCTTCATAAGTGCTTAAATATGTTCAGAGATTAAGCAATTTAAATGCAGTATATGGTACTAATTGTGTTTTTTTATATTCGTTTGCAAGTTTTTTCCTTATATTCCCTAATATTTTTTATCTGCCTGTTATATGCCAATACCAGTTTTTTGTAAATCTGCATAATATTGTTAGACTTGTAGTATTCTATTAATATTAATATTCTATATCAAGCCTGCTGTTTACATGTGTTCCTCAAAGACAAAAGAAAGTTCTGTCAGTAAAGCTCATTCTCAGGTTTAGAACCAGGTTAGCTAATGGATGAATGCATGTTGGCAGTAACAGTTTAAAATGGTGGCTAGACGTGATCTCCCCACCCTGATGTCACAGCTGATATCTCTTTGAATGTTAATCTGCCTTAATCCAATGTTTTATTTTTTTCTTCTCTCTGTTGTGTCTCTGTCTCTGTGAGCCTGCAGGCGAACAGATGCCACACAGAAAGACACATCGCTCAGAGCCAGAGAACCTCAGTAGAGCGTTAGCCCACATTTCAGACTATTGGCAAAGCAAACAAAACTAGGCTAGCTCTGGATCAGTTAAGATGTGAATGTGAAATAATGCTAGTTTTAGGTTTTAATACGACAAGATATCTGTATTTCAAATGTTTTTTTTACAATTCTCAAGTTTTTTTTCATATACTTGTCATGACTTGTGTACAATATACCGTAGTAATTCTGTAGTATTATTTAAAGTATTTTTAAATGTATTATTATAATAATTTGGCAGTTGCTAGTTGATGTAAGACTTGATTTTGGTCTAGTTTCTCTTTCAAACTGGATGGGACCCTTATTTTTCCTGCTGGTAAAGTAGTGATACTAAAAAAATAGTTATTTTTTTTTTTTTTTTTTTTTTTTTTTTTTTTAAATGGTATAATTTAACTCCGAATGCTCTTCAGGATGCTGTCTTCTCAGATGATGAATTAAACCAGTTGTAGTCAATTTATTTGGCTGAAAGCTGCCTCTTGATATTTTAGCAAATTAAATTAAGCTACTTTCTACTCTAGGATATGTTTTGGTCAATATTTTTAATCCTTGGTTGATGTAGCCCATCCAAGTTTTTAAAACGCCTCATAGGAAGAAGGGCTAATAAAACGCTACTGTTTTGGTCAATCCGAACTAAAAAAGATTATAGTTTGAAAATTTTGGTCTCACCTAGCAGGTATCACTAATATAATATTTATTAAATTTGTTTTTATAGGTTCTCCCTCTGGTCATAAATGTTTTTGTCAAATCATGTCTTCATTCCATAAAGAAACTATTCAATTTAATTTATTTCTTACCTGTGAGAGCAACATAATGGACTGCCAATATTGGAATGATTTGATTTCCACCGTGGTACAATGATTTGAAGAACCTTCTTGAATAATGGACTCAGGCTGTTTCATAAATGTTTTCTCTGTTGTATGATTAATTGGTTGCCTTTAGTCAAAATTTCCCTCCGTCTCTTGAATGCGTAGGGCAATAGTGTAAAGACATTAACTTCACACTGAAATGAGCTTCAGGGCTTTGAAATAGGCAGCCTGGTAAATGACTACAATATTAAATGTGTCTGTCTCTTCTGTTCTAGTTTTATGTACCCTGTAGGAGGGGGCATTGGACCACCGCAAGGTAAGCAAGGCTTTTCTTTTACGTTAGATCATTTTGTTAGACACATTTCTCCAGTATAACATTTAAATGAAAAAAAAAAAATTGTGTTCTTAAACTTGTTATTTTTAATGGCAGGAATGATGCCCATGCAGCAGCAACAGCAGCAGGGCTTTCCCATGGTCCAGGTCATGCAGCCCAACATGCAAGGCATGATGGGGATGAATTTTGGAGCACAGATGCCTGGTGCCATGCCAATACAGGTTTGATGTATTTATGTGAGCCATCAAAAATGTGGGTCACCAGGGGCCTCATGTATCAACACTGTGTACACTCAAAAACTGTGCGTACGCCAGATTTCACGCTCACGTTGGGATTTACTAAAAATGAAATGAACGTGAGAATGTGCGTTGGTTCACGTCAAGTCCATTTCTGGCATACACTACGTCTATTTCTTTTGCGTATTTGCTTTATGTCCGTTGGTGACTCCTAGAGGCAATTGTTTTAAATTGCACACTACAAAGTATCGCACCAACACTTAAGAACATTGCCATTAATTTTGAATTGATCAATGGGTTAATTGACACAATATTGTTATACCAATTATGTGACTTATACAGTCTATGGCAATGGCAGTGAGTGCGTTTACATGGACCCTCTTAATGTGATTATTATGAGATTATGGCAGTATTGCGCTTAAACTTTACCTCATGTAAACGCAATACTTCAATTATAATAATGCATTTATGCTCATAATTGCAGCAAGCATAATTGTATTAACATAGGAGGCCGATTTTAATCGAAATATTCAGACATGTAAACACATTAATGGAAATATTGCCGCTCTGACCAGTCTAAAAACTGTTTCGGCGATTAAAATAGTTTAGTTGTGTGTGTAATGGCAAAATTATTATTATTCGTTTCGTTTTTCTTTTAAGTCAATTTAGAAAAACTTTTAGAACATTTTTCTTTGTTAAATAACCTATAACGTTACGTTTTTGTTTTTAAAAGCAACGACCAGCGGTAGAGAAGCTGATGTGTTTTCAAATCATCACGACTTGCCTAAAATAAAATCAATGTAGCCTACATACTAATTTAATTCATGCATATAAAAATGTTTTTACGTTAAACCTCACTATAATAAAAGTGTGCATATAAAAATATTAACACTAAAATATACATGTGCAATTACTAATTGTGTGGTCTAGCGGTAGAATAACTGATTAGTGTTTTGAAGCTGCGGGTTCTAAACCACCCTCGGGAAGGTCTTTTTCTAATTAAAAACAAAGCGCTGTTCATTTAAGAGCAAGGGCACGTTTGTGTGAATGGTTTTTTTTTTACCAGAACGAAGCGCATGTGCGCTCAATTTCACGTTAATTCGGATGTACAAAGAGAATATGCGTGGGATTCCGCGTACGCAGTGTTTTATACGTCTGAAATTTTTGGTGCGTACGCACATTTCCAGGTTTGTCCGTACACAATGTCTTAGTAATAATTCTACGCAAGTCTTTGTACATGAGGCCCAAGAACATCTAATCTCTCACGATTGGAATGTCCTCATTGTCTTGATCTTGTGCTTTTTTAGGGTGGGATGGCGATGGGCATGCAGACTCCCGGGATGCAGTTCATGGGTCAGCCTCAGTTCATGGGCATGAGGGGCCCGGGGCCACAGTTCCCTGCGGACCTACAGAAGCAGATGGCAGAGGAGCATCAGTAAGGCTTTACATATTCGCACTGCCAGAAAGTTGTTTGTGCACCAGAACTCTCCTCTGATCAGTGTGTGTGCACAGAAAACGTCTGGAGCAGCAGCAGCGGATGCTGGAGGAGGACCGGAAGAGAAGACAGTTTGAGGAGCAGAAACAGAAACTACGGCTCCTGAGCAGCGTCAAGCCCAAAGTGAGAAAGTCAATGTGATTTAAAAATGACTCTACTTTCTTAATAATAAAACTGTTGTGAAAATACTTGCTTGGTTAGTATTGCTTGGTAACTGTGATTATAGTGTGGTTTAAATTTTCAAGAATATATGTCTAAATAAGGGATTTGATAGGGAATATAAACACAAAAAATGTTTATTAAAGTAATGTTGGGTTATTTTTGCTGCTTTTACACTGTCTGCCATACAAAGTGTTATTTTAGTATCACTGAGATGCTATTATAGTTTTTTATAAATATTTTAAATGTGTTATTTTTTTGTTTTATATTCAGTTGGCCGTTTTGTTGTAAGATTAAATAACTTTTAATATCTGTTTAGTTTTTTTATAATTTTTATTTATTTTTAGTATGCTAAATATAATAACACATTTAAATAATATACAAATATATACTGTAAATGTGACCCTGGATGACAAAACTAGACATAAGGGTCAATTTTTCAAAATTGAGATTTATATATCACCTTAAAGCTGAATAAATTAGCTTTATATTGAGGTGTGGTTTGTTAGGATGGGAGAACATTGTTTGACAATAAAACCCCTAAAAATCCTGAATCTGAGGGTGCAAAAAAATCTGCCTTTAAAGTCTAAATGAAGTTCTTAGCAATACATATAAATAATACAATTAAGTTTGAATGTTTATGGTAGGAAATTTAGAAAGTATCTTTATGGAACATGATGTTTACTTAACATCCCAGTGATTTTTGGCATAAATGTAAAAACAGATAATTCTGACCCATACAATGTATCTTTGGTTATTGTTACAAATATGCCTCTCCTGACCCTTGTGATCCAGGGTCTATACTAAATATATACTAAAATGAAAACCAATAAAAAAAAACACATTTTACTTAAAATATTTAAAGTAACAGAAGTATTTTTTTGTAGTTTTATTATGGCTCGACTATAACTTTGCAATAAATACTTTTTCTTGCATGTGAGCTGTAAACTCAAAACAAAATTACTATTTTTGTACAGACTGGGGAGAAGAGTCGTGACGATGCCTTAGAGGCCATCAAAGGAAATCTAGATGGATTCAGCAGAGATGCCAAGATGCATCCAACACCATCTTCACAGTCTAAGAAACCAGGTACATCCAGTGACACGTTCCAGCTGCCTCACTGCCTTCAGGCCACTTGCTTTTCAAGCCCCTGCTCATGACGTCAAGGGTCACATCAGTGACCCAGACAGCTTTTGACAAGGCCACAGTGACTATCGAGCACTGTTAAAGGGATAGTTCACCCAAAAGTAAAAATCCTGTCATCATTTACTCATCTCTGAATTTAATTTCCCATGGAACACAGAAGTAAGATTTTTAAGAATTGCACGGGATGCTGTTTGTATGACAGTGAGTGAATGATGACCAAATTTAACTTTTTCAGTCAACTATCCCTTTATAGTGTTTGTATTCTGTCTCGATGCGAACACACCACATCTTTATCCAGTCAAATATATAGCTGTTTTATTCCTAACAGCCAGCAGGAGGCCCTCCAGATGTTTCCAATGAGTGTTTACCCTTTCCTTATTCTCCTTGTAACACATTATCCTCCACCTTCGGCAGTTTCGCCCCTCACATTTGCAGAAGAGAATAATTATGCTGCTTAATATTATTGTGAGAACTGTAAAAAATCAAAAGAACGTAATTTATTTGAAATAGAATTATTTTGTAGCAGTGAAAGTGCCTTTACTGTTGCTTTTTTGACCTTGCTGAATAATTTGTTTCTTTTAAAAATATTACTGACTCCAAACTTCTGAACGGTAGTGTATATGGAGGAAGGTTTTCTGCATCTAATACAAACCTCTAATGGTACCTTTTGAAATGTACCATGTTAAAAAAAAGTTTTGGATTTGAATCGTATGTCATCAGTCAGAGGTCAGATTGTCATTCTTAAAATTGGAATGACATGAAATGTTGCAGTTTCTTAATACCAGCCAATTGGCAAGTAACTTTGTTTATTCACTCACCAATGCCAATTTGAACTCTGCTTTGGAATGTGGCATTTTTAAGCAAAACAGGATAAAAAAATACTAATACTGGACAGAAATGAATTGGATGGTAAGATATGGCTGTACCATAGCTGACTGCATTTAGATGAGAATGAGACTTGGCTAAAATTTTGCTTAAATACTGAAAAAGGGATGTTAGCAGGAGAGGAACGATGAGCATTTTCTTAGTCAATCATTCATGGCAAGGCAAGAAAAAAAGTGTCAAGTAAAAAAACAAAAAAAGGTCAATTTTGTTTCAATTTTGGACCTTGCTATGTACAAACACGTACATTTCCATTGACATTTTCATTTAAAGGTTGCGTTTGCTTTTGTATATTAAAACAGCAGCACCATACCTAATGAAATTCTCTACCCTCCTGTTGTTCTTGTAAAACTGTTTCTCTGCGAGGTCATTACTCATAATGTGTGTTTTGTCTGTCTCACTCTCTTGTTTGGTTTTTGCAGACTCATCGCCATCTCATTCCTCTGTCACCTCTCATACCCTTCCTCCTGCTTTCCCTGATGACGACGATGAGTTTAGTGACTTTGTGCAGGGCCCTGTCGATGCCTCCTCCTCATTCCCCCCTCCATCCCTCCCTCCGTCGTCCCCTTCGCTGAGAGCCGCTCACATTAGCCAGCCATTAGACATAGGGCTTGGCCAGCACCCCCCTTCCTCCCCTCTCCCTCATTCTGTCCCTTCATCTCTCCCTGTCTCACCTGCCACCCAACACTCTTCTGTCATCTCCAGCTCACAATCTGCATTTCAAGGTAATGCCCCTCTCACAGTTTCTCACTTTGCCATGCCATCACTTAGTACCCATAATCAATAGCTTGATGTCATGACAGCATGTTATTTGCGATTCACTTCACAAACTAGTTGTTAATATTAAACGGTAAGATATGTGAAATATCTGGGGTTGAATGTGCCAGCCAAGCAAATCCCATTGACTTGAATTCGAATCGTAACAGAGACCTTTCTTGAGATCTTTTAAACCTTTTTGCCCATAACTGCTATCTTGCTGTGTTCTTGACGTAAAGGCAAAAGTCTGTCGAGGTTTCTGATTCAGATATGATGGTCACCATCTGTAAAATTTGCACAGCAATTCTGACTCAACCATCACATTCCACCTCCCTTTGGGTTTGTCAAGTTGCAGATGGCATCCCATATGCTCTTTTAATTTAAGCTGGAGTTCTATCGGCACACCAGCACATGCACACTATGCCGATTGTGACAGCGTACTGATAAGAAGCTCGGAGTGAAGCGTGTGATTGATCGTGTTACAGGTTCAAGTTATTATTACAGGTTCAAGAATTTATGCCATGGTGTCTATTACCACAGAATTTTTTTTAACTAGAACTGACTGTGGCTCGTGTTTTGCTGGCGTAAAATTCAAGGCATTTAACTACTTGGACTAAATTTTATTGGCCAGTTATGCCATGCCTAAACATTTCCTGTTCCATCTCTGGTACTGTGAAGAGGTCAATGAATAGAATAGTCATTGTAAATGCCTCATTATAACAATAAATTAGCTGTTACTTACTTTCCATATCAGAAAAGGAACAGTAGGACTGTTTATCTGCTCCAAACGTTAATGGGCCTTGCTGTATGTTCCCTCTATAGAGAGTAGAACACATCTTGTTGACTGGAACTGAAACACTCTACATAGTCAGTAACTTCAAGTGCCATAAAAGACTTACTATTTATTCCAGTAGAGCATCTTGTTAACCTAAGTTTACATCTGAATTTATTATACTTTATTTAATGGCATTTAAGTTTTTATATTTAAAATTTTCATTTTAAAAAATGTCTTGTTTTAAAAGCAGAATAACCTCTTGGAAAAGCTTTTTCATCTGCACCACAACTTGTAATATAAAATACTACAGTTCAAAATGGCCTCTATTCCTTACTGATTCAGGCCCATCTCTGGAGGAGAAGATGTTCACATCTTGTGATTTGACAGCTGATAAAAAGGCCCAGGTTAGTTTTAAGCCACGCCAGGCGCTTTCTGAGTTGTGTCCCAGAGTTCACGTCACAGCTCAGTTTCACAGCAGTACCAGATCCCGAAACTGGGCACAAACTCAAGATGACTTCAATTCAGCCTTTACCACAGAGACGGCACCCGAGCCTCGACCTGCTACTCAGGCACCCCCTGCGGCAGACAACCCACCCGTCCATCCTGCTAGCACCAGTGGTGAGAAGAAAACATGTTTCAGCCCCGCCTCGTTTTCGAGCTTCTCAAAATTAACACATCTTGCAGCTCGAGACTCCCTGTCCTGCCTCTATTTGCTAATCAAGAGATATGCTTGGTTTAGAAGGGCTGATTTCTTATCTTGTTCTTGTTTGAAACATCTTCAAATCTTGACCTGATTAAACCTAACACTTTTCAGTGAATTTCCAAGTAACCAAATCTGTCCTCTTACTTCAACTATCGTTGCTAAAGCAGATCCAAGGTATCAAATTAGAGAAAATTCATGAGCCGAAAAAGCTTTACCCTTGAAGACAATGTGCTCTTGAGTGTGAAAAATGTTCAGGGTTTGAATGGAAAAATAGACTAATATAAAGATAACTTAATAAAGATCTATACTGCATAAAGAAATGTCTAATTCAGATGTTCTGCCTACTGCCTCTGAAACATTTATTTTCTGTCCTGGACGTCTAACTGATTGTGCACGTGATCTAAAATATGTGCATGTTTGGGATTTAACATGTATATACTTGTTTTGGTTTCTTAACATGTGGTGCTCTATAAATTCATGTACTCCTTGCACATCTTCCAATTTCTCTGAAATGATTGTTCTGGGATTTATAGGTCCAGAAGTGTCCAAACCTTGTCATGCAGGGCCACCTTTTTCAGGCTTTGTCTCACAACACATTTGGAATTAGAAATTTCTGGTAATCTTGAAAGACTATGATTATCTTGTTCAAGTGTGTGTAATTATGCTTGGAGCAAGCTTGGTAAGAAGGTGGCCCTCCTCTATCAAGATTGGACACCCCTGGTTTAGTCTGTCTGCCTAGCCCATTGGTGGTATTATAGGAACGAATCAATTGCATGATTCACTGCTAATGATGCTTACTTGGGGGTTTATTCGCCATAGCCCCATTTTAATCATTTGCCTAATTTACTTCTCCACAGGACTCACAGTTTTAGCACCGATTTCAATGTACTGTACGCTTTGACAGTGTGCGTAATGAGATGGGTGTCAATGCCAATACAAAGCAAAACTCTCTTTTTGGTACAGTATGTTGTCAATCTGTTTGTCCTATAAACCCTCCAGCTCTCGGCTTAAGACAGCTGAGCTGATGGCAGAAGCAGTGGGAGTCTTTAGTGTGTCTGTGCATGGTGTCAGTAGTACATCCGTGCTGGGCTTTGCCGACAGCAGGTGTGGGGGACGTCTGACTGTGCAGTAGGCACATGGGATATATGCTTAATCAAGCGCTCTTAACATAGGAGTCCACAAGCGTCTCACTGTTTTTATGTTCATCACAAACAGGTGTGGGTGTTTACCCCCAGCAAGACATGCAACCCATGGTGCCAGCCTGGTTGTACAATGAATCACTCATCCCAGGTATGTTCTCTTAACATCATTGGTTTTTGCTTCAGGTCATAACTCTGCATATCACATTATGTAATGCTAAATGGTGGCTCTTCACAGAGATGTTCAAGAAGGTCCTTGAGTTCACCATGACACCAACAGGTATTGACACAGCCAAACTCTACCCAATTCTGATATCATCGGGTCTGCCACGGGAAGCTCTTGGACAGATCTGGGCCTTGGCCAACCGCACCACACCTGGAAAGCTGACTAAGGAAGAGCTGTACACCGTTTTGGCTTTGATTGGAGTTGCGCAGGTAGTCTATATTTCACTATTTCAAAAATTGCACTCATTCACTTTTAGAGAGTATGCAGATTGGGGAAGTTGCATTTTTAGGCCAGAGGTGTGGCCTCTTATAATCTTGTCCTGCTGCTCTTGGCAGTTACATTCCTGTTGCTCTTCCAGCAACTCATGGGACCCTTCCTGTAATAACGCATTTGTTATGCAAATTAAAATGCTCAATGAGAAGCCACTCTTCCAGTGCAATAAAGAAAGGAAAAGCTCTAGAGAATGCCAGAAATGACATAGAAAATGGAAGTTGACTTTAATGAATATTTTAGGCAAACAAATCAGACAGGCTCTTGGTGGAGGGGGAAATAGACATCTGGATGGCGAAGGAGGTCTATTGTTTGACAGGCCTGCTTTTTAATTCTGTTTCTGTGATGAAAGACATGCCATAAATTCAGTGTTCCTGCACAAGGTGTGTTGAAGCACTCTTGTCTAATAGCTCAGTAAATCACTGTTATGTGTAGGGAGACTATCAGTTTTAATTGAGTGTCTTATGTTTATAGCAGTGCCTCATCTTAATGACTGTCAGTAATCAGCGTTTATCAGTTTGCTTTCAATGATCAGTGCTACTTGTTATTGTTGACGTTATCATTCTACTTTAACCCTTTGCTTTTATAGTTTCTCTTTGAAGATATTTGGTTAACAGGGAATGTTATGGTGCACAGCTCCTGTCCTGAAGGGCTAGCATCTTGCAGAGTTATGTATCAGGTTTGATTTAACCCATGACTTGAGTTGAAGATTCCTAGTGTAGTGGTTAAAGATCTGGCTGGTATCTAAAATTTTTAGTTCAAGTTTTTTCAGATCCATCTACTTAAATGAATACTTCACCCCAAAATAACTTGAGGGTGGGTAAATGACAATATTTGTATATTTAGGTGAACTGTCTCTCCAAGTGTGCAATCTATTAGAGCCCACAAGTTAAAAGCATTTGATCCTGTTGTACAAGATAATTTTGAATGCAATGCCGCATGTTGTCAATATTGCATAGCTTGAAGTGTTTGTTCATGTATTTGCATTTGTTTATGATTTGATTTCTTTGGAATTTGTAATGAACAAAAAGGTCTTTTGTCACATAAAGATGATCCAGATCCTAGATAAAAATGTTGGTCCTATCATTCTATTGATATCTTGGTCTGTTACTACCTCAACCTTTTGTTTCACAGTACCAGGTTTAAGTCACATTAAAGGAATAGTTGACCCAAAAATAAAAATTCTGTCATACGAGCTCATAATACTCACCCTCATGTTCCAAAGTAGACCAAAGTAGTTTATCTAGAGAAAACAAATTACGATGGTTTTGATGAAATTCAAAATGTACTATGCATATGTACTATTTTAACGATGTCCTTACTACCTTAATATCTTAATTTGTGTTTTGAAGAGGAACAAAGGTCCTACAGGTTTGGAAAGACGTGAAAGTCAGTAATTAATGAGATCAATTTAAATTTTGGGTGAACTAATCGTTTAAATGACTTGCCCTTAACTAAACTGGTCTAAGTTGCATATTGTTGTTGTAATCTCTAGAGTGGTCTTACAGTCATGAGTTTGGACATCCTGAGTCAGTTCCCCTCTCCGCCGGTGCCCAATCTACCCACCATGGCTATGGCTATTCCTGCTGTCCTGCCTCAGCACCAGCAGCCCATCATGACCCAGCCCCCTGTGTCGATGGCCATGCCGGTCACCGCTCCGCCTGTCATGAGCATGACCCCGAACCCACCCGCACAGCCACCGGCCAGCTTCATCACCAACTTCCCTCCTATTCAGGTAAACATCAGACACTTTATTATGGATAGTAACTGTAGAGTTAGCGTATAGCTCAGGGTTCCTCAAATCTTACCCTGGAGGTCCGATTGCACTGCAGAGTTTGGATCTAACCCTAATCAAACACACCTGAGCAGGGTTGGAGCTAAACCCTGCAGTGCATCGGACCTCCAGGGTAAGATTTGAGGAACCCTGGTATCGTGAATTCATTGTTTTGTTGGCTTGTGTTAGGCTACCAAGGCTGATGATGACGATTTCCAGGACTTCCAGGAAGCCCCCAAAGCCGGCGCTGGAGATGACTCATTCACAGATTTCCAAGGAGAGACAGGAGGAGTGTTTCCCAGCTTGACATCATCATCCCAAAGCGGGTACAAGCTCATCTTTTCATCTATGCATCATGGCATATTGTTGCACATCATTTTTATGTTATGCAAACTGCTTGGAGAAAAGCAGTCCTGTCATCTCTCATTAGTAGTTTCTGATATTGTTTTTATGCTTTGTTAATTTCTCAAGACTTGGTTTGCTCATCTGGACCTTGGAATCGCTCTCTGCTTTGTAATGCCTTATAATAACCTACCCAGCGCTACAATTAAACCCCCGCCATCTTTACTAACGAACCCATTTCAGTGGACAGCTGATAAGCTCATTTCATTTTATTTCTAATCACATCTGCACGGTTTTATGCTCCCAGGAAGAATCTGTGAATGGAGTGAGAGGTTGGAAAGTATATTCGATGAGTTTCATGGCCTTTACCGGTCGATCATCTTCACTGAGCACAAAGGATCCTTTGTTTTAGAAGAATATTTCGGTGCTTGTATGTGTCAGATTGATCGCTAATTAAATTAGAGTTTTTTTCCTGTGCTGGGAATATCTCTGTTATGAGGGAAGTGATCCAAGACATAGAGGAGGGGAAGAAAGAAACTTTTGTTTAGAAAAAACTTGAGCTGAATTTCAAGTTGCATATTTGAACCACACTGAAAAGTATGCATTTTGCCAATGTGGCCAGTAAGATTGTTTTCTTTGAACAAAACTTATGCTTGCTTTCAACATGGATACAATAAATTGATTCAAAGTGACAGTGAGCACAGCAGAGATAATAATAAGAAATGATTCTTGAGCATATTATCGACATATTAGAATGATTTCTGAAGGACCTTGTGACACCGAAGACTGGAGTAATGATGCTGAAAATTCTACTTTGATCACAGGAATAAATTACACTTTAAAATATATTTAAAATAGACTAAATTTCTTGAATTATTTTAATATTTCACAATATTACTGTAATTTTTATTAAATGCAGTTCTTGATATTACTGACACTGTTTCTCACAAACTGTTTGTATTCATGTGTACGTCAACTAATTTTTTTTTTTTTTACTTTAACATTTTATAGTCACTTTACTCATTTCCCATTTCTTTCCATCCTTATACAACTGAAATTTTTAAAATCAATGGGATGCAGTATGTTTGTCCAACTTTGGATTTTTAATTTCCTTTTGTTTTAAAATAGGACGCATTAAATAGAAATCTTGCGGGATGGTATTCAAATTAGCATTATGCCTCAGGCTTTGTGTGTTTACTCTACATTTAGGTGCATCAAAGAACAAAAATAGGTATCTCAAAACTAAATATAATGTTTTGGATTGTAAATTCTCTTTGTGAGCTCTTTGTATCTTGTAAAGCACTTTGATCTGTTTGGACTGACTGCTGTTTTGTCTGCTTCATGCAGTGTTCCTGCCATGCTAACTCCAGTGTCAGGGTCTTCATCTTCCTCCTCCTCTGATAAATATGCAGTGTTTAAACAGTTGTCAGTGGAGCAGCCTGCAGAGCCCATACCTTCTCTCTCAGGTAAAACACATACATACATGCCCATAAAGCTGTATACACCTCATTAGCTAGTTGAGGGAGGCAGATCTCTCAGAAGACTGCTGTCATATCGGGTTAACCTATTAAGACTGATTCTCTTGTCTAAATGCATTTGCATTTGTGCGGCCTGCAGATGTGTTTTGCATAAATTTATTCTGCTGTTTATCACATTCCTGCAGCTCCTTCAATCATTATTATGGTCTAGTTAAAGAGCACACTTTACTGCTTCTACACCCAGCCATTGTTTACTGTTTTGTTCCAGATTCAGGGGACAAATACAGTGTTTTCCGAGAGCTTGAGCAGCCTTCAGACAGAAAACCAGTTGGTAAGCATATGCATGTCTGACACAGCATGAACACATCAAGTACACATTCTAGATCTGCTTTTTACAATATTACATTTAAAGTGCCCCTGTTATGCTTTATGAAAGGTTCATATTTTTGTAACATTGTCTTGCAATATGCATTTATTTTTACCTTATTTGCTCAACGACTCCCAAACTATTTGCTCAATGGTTAATTTCTCCAAACCCCTACTTTGAATGCTTCTAATCTGCCATGATTGGTTGATTTCATTTCCATTTAATAATAAATGCAGCACTTTTGAGTGCAGTGCTGCATTGTTTACATCTGTTACCAGGGAAACAGTTATTTTAACGCTCTAAAAGAGGCAAAAATTTATTTGCATTTTCATTTAAAGTAGGAGGGCAATATACTAATGTTTCATGTTGATGGCTTGGAATTAGTTTTAAAAACTACTCATTTCAATGATTAAGAGTCTACTCTGTCTTTTGAGAAACAATAATTTTATTTCTTCAGATTTAAATCTTTTCAAGATGCTTTCATTCACTTAGAGGTGTATTACACACTGCTTGAAAGGTAATTTTCAAAAATCCATAATAGGGGCACTTTAATACAATTGCACCAGTGTGTCAAGTTTATTGAAGGGCTTCGTACACTGATGTAGGCATGTGTGCGTGTCCCTGTCTCACTAGAGCAGAATCCAGTGGGGACAGCTCTGAGAGAGCCAGTAAGTTAATGGTTGCAGTGATCTCCTCTCCAGAACTCCTGTGGTTCTTTTGTGTTCTCTCGACCTTTGATTCCTTATATAAGCTGCAGCTGAAATAGAAAAAAATTGGTCATCTTTGTGTCATTCACTTCTAGTGGTTGATCAAAATGGCCTTTTATTGAGAGGTCACAGTGGTTAATGGTTGATTATATTGGCAGCATTTACGAGATAATACAGTGTAGGCAATGCAAAATGGAATTGAAATGTACTATTAATGTTTAATAATTAATTTAATATTTATTTATTACGCCTAATTGTCGAGTATTTATTTTAATGACCCGTTGAACTTAATTATATTTTTTACCATCTAGCACATCACTCATTAATTTTTTTTCAATTATGTTTTTTTATGCATCAGTCAAATATGTCAGTGAATTTTTAAATTTTTAAATTTTTAATTTTTTTTATTTTTAAAGCAGCCCTACACTACACTATACGTGATATAGAAAACTCATATCAACTATTTTTTTTATTTCGATGAATTGGTCTACCACTAGTAGGGCTGGGCGATTATTCGATCTCGATTTGTGATCGCGATCAAATTAAAGTTCGATCACGGTGATCAGTTGTGGGTATACTTTCTCGATCACGTGCATAACATGCTGCAGTAAAGTGCACGACAACAAATCACAACCCGCTTTCCT
>JAUMHQ010000075.1:2847797-2861845 GCA_032361165.1 Enteromius paludinosus | reverse complement strand
TGCGTACGTTTGTTTTCTCTGAATCGCTCTTACGATTAAATCAGAAAAGTTCTTAGATAAAATCAAGGATGGTTTCTACGCAAGTCTTTATAAATGAGGCCCCAGACCTCATAGAATATTCACTCAAAGTGACTTTTTCCATCTTTAAAAAGCATTCCCATCTGGCTTTATTCTCTGGCAGGATTGACTTGTGGATGTACGAAAAGAGGCCGGAAGACAGTGGAGTCAAAAAAATCACTTGGCAGACCAGTCCTTTACTTTTGAACCAAAGTCCAAGCCTCTCTTTACAAGCCCCAGTAAGGTGCCAAGTTCCTGCGGTCTCTCTCGTACACATCAGGAATGACCCCGTATGGTGTCTGGATCATTTTCACAGAGTTCCTGCCAAACAGTTTCCTTTCGTACTCGATCAGCTGTCGCCAGAACCCTCCATTAGGACGGATGACGGGTCGGCGGGATTTGACCCAAGCGTGAGCCTCAGCCAGGGAGACTCTGTGGTACTTCATGAGGTAGGCCAGGCAGAGCGAGGCAGAGCGGCTCACCCCAGCTGCGCAGTGAACCAGCACGGCTCCCCGTTTGCGGCCCACGCTGTGGATTTTATCAGCCACGCTGTCGAAATAAAGCGAGATCGGAGAATGAGGCATGTCGGCCAGTGGCACTTTGACATACTCCATGTGTGGCCAGTTGAAGTTGGGCAGTTCGATGGTGGCGTTCACCACACAGGTAATCCCTTTGGACAGCAGGAGGCTGCGGTTGGATGCCACATTCCCCCGGCCGAGGAACAGGGAAGGAGTGATCTGGGCGATGCCCCCCAATAGGCTGCTGGTCTCGGGCAGTAGTCGGGGGACGGCCGTGGGCACCACTGAACTGCGAAGGTGCTGGTGGTGATGGTGGTGATGGTGATCTTGGTGGTGGAAGAACCCCTGACTTCTGGAAGCCATAGAGGAGCGGAGGCAGGAGACGGAGAAATAGAAACCTTGAGGTGGCGCCAGGGTGTCTTTTAGTTCTCCTTGGTCATCTCAAAGTGAATGGTGATATCATACAGATCATTGGGTGCACCTAAAACAAACCAAGAGTCAGTTTGCTTGAAAAAACAAGTAGAAACCTCTGTTAGGAGCAACTCTGCTCCCCCACTTAACAATGGTCTTTGTCAGATGTTGAAATGACATCCACTGACAAGCTAGAATGAAGGTTTTTATGACGTCGTTTGGATGTCCAGTTTCAATACTGGACGTCCAAAAGACGTCATAAAAAGACGCCATAAAAACTTTCATTCTGGCTTGTCAGGGGATGTCAATTCAACGTCTGACAAAGTGGGTAACATCTTCCATCCTGCAGATTTCAGCTTCAACCTCAATCATACACACCTGGACCAGCTAATAACAGTCTGGTTGAATCACGTGTGCGTGTTCAGAGGATTTTACAGCTACAAATTTGTTGAAATGTCTTTATTTTAAAGTGTAGTGTGTGGCCAGACTTAATTGACCCTTCGCAAAGACATGCTTCCCTTAGTTACTATTGCCAATTTTGCCGAGCTATGCCGTTCTAATGCCACACATCATGTTCTTGAAAAATACATAGCAGAGCAAAGAGGAAACTCACAACTCACCGACAGACAACAAAGCAGCTTACTTTAGGTATGAAGAAAAACGTCTAAGCTTTGAATTTTTGCTATTTTTAAAGAAATTCAAACAATAAATATCCTTTTCATGGCTTTAAAGTACATTGTGACAGATTGCTGTAGTGAACTTTAGTTCAAGGGGCACATGAACAAAAAATCTCTTCCTCTTTATTTATAGCATGAAATAACCATAATTGATAACCATAATCTTGTTTTAACTGCAGAAAGATGTCATTGCACACATTTTTTCGCATTGCACACAAAGTTTGAATCCACCTATGTTAATCTACTAACCTATGTTAATAAAAAATAGCAGATTCTGCGTCATGATTTTGTGTTAACATTTGTCAAACTTCCTGCGAATGGTCAGTTCCATGGATTATGAATATACCAAATGAAGAACATTGGTAAAAGATTTGTTTTAAGAATAACCTCTTTAATGCAATTAAATCCTCTGTAAGTCCTGATTTTCAAATCGTCTGATTTTCACGCACTGTGTCACAGAAACAAGTATTCTATGTCCATTTTAAACTGAGGGACTTTTCACAGTCCAATGTGGTGCTTTACAAGAGTTGATGACTGAAGCTTCCTTGTTGATGGTAAAAGACAACATTAGCATGGCTGAATGCTGGTTTAATGGACTTAATTACTGTATGTACCCAGCAGATGTGCCCCTCTGTCAGACTCCCATCCCTTGAGCTGTGCATGAGAGTGTGGGGGCCATGCGAAGCAAGTGTTTACTGGAGCCTGGAGGACCCTTATTAATCAAACCAAGAACAAGGCTTGAAACCTGTTATAAGCGAATTCACTTCGTCAGACAGAAAGCTTGATGTATTGCACAGAACAAGAGGGCAGCCCTGTGCCTGTATTCTGGAAGAGTTTGTTTGGTTTAAAAATAGGGTTGTAAAATTTGCTCTGACAATGATTCAACTGAATTACTACTCTTTAAAAAAGACAAGGTTTCATAAAATAAATGAAAACAAGAATGTATTAATTTACTGATAATTACTTTTTTTTTACATGTTTACCAAGCATCATAAAGATTAAATAAATGAAAAGCAAACTGTACCTCGCACAGTAATAGTGATGTAATGCGTTGACAGATTTGTGTTTATAGAGTATTTAATGGTGGCTTCAAATACAGCTAGGCCAATCATAATTAAGGACTGTAACTATCCATAATAAATGCATGAGTAGTATTATTCTGCTTTTTGATTTAATACATTTTAAAAAATGTAATTTACTATGAATTCCTTTTTATGAATTCAGTTACTGCTAGCTAAGCTGCAAACAAGTCCAAGGTGATCCAACTTTTTCTTCACTGAGGGAAAAATGTCATTCCCACATTATACCAAACTCCTCCAAAAGGTTGATCCAAGGCCATGATCGTTTTTTTTCAGGGATATGCAGTAAATGTTTTAATACAGATGAACAAGCTAGATTTTTCGACATTCCTTGTCAAAAGCACCCATAAGTGAAGAATCATACTTATAATTGATGCACTTTGTCAGATTGACGCATCACAATGCATGCATTTGTACAGTACATACCTAGTTAAAAGCCTTGCTTTAAGCTCTCCAATGTTCATATTCACATCACACACACTAGTAATGTATAAAATTACTTCCAAAATACTTGGTATGTCTAGGGGGTTTAACTAACAAATGCATCATTGTGTTCAGAGTAAAAGCAAAGTTCAAGGCTGAATGCACACAGCTGAAGGTTGTGTTCTGGACACAACAACGATGTTCTCAGGTAACACGCTCATTCAGCCACCACTTTTGGCCCTCAGATGCCCCTACGGATTCCAAGTGTGCTGAAATCTGCTTCCTCCAATTACCGGGGGTCGAGTTGCTGGCAGGCATGAAAGAACAACTGAATGTAGAGCATCTGTTTTGCCGCCTACCTTTCATACATCAGCGTGTTTTATTGAAGGACAGACGGTCTACTTACGGCTTGTGTGTTGTTTGTTTATACCTGGGGGCTCTATATCATTCATTTCTATCCATATAATGCATGGGACTCTGACCCTTATTAGCATGCCACAATTATCAAACCAGTCATGTTAAATAAGAATTATATCTGATGCCTGTGCAAACAGCACCTGTGATGTATTCCTCCCTTCTCTGCACAGCTACAGCTGGCTTGATTCTCTAAAGCAACACGTGGTATGATCTTCTGAACATCTCTACATGTCTATATTTCTATATTCTACTTATTATTAGTTATTTAAATTCCATTAAATTAACACATTAAAATGACAACCCTATCATATCCTTGTTATGTGTAAAGATTTGGCACACAGTGGCAAAAGGACCATCAATTTATGGCGGTGTCCTTGTGCCCAGTAGTCTGCTGCTATGTTCGCATTAATAACACCCATCTGCCCCAGTTCGAAGTTCAGTTTCATCTGTGGTTATTGGTGTTGTTCCAAAATTGCATGACTTTTGTGGAACATTGAAGAAGTAGACAAATCAAGCGTGTTATTACTGAAGTCAATGGTAGTAAATGATGTCAGTATTTCCATTTTAGGTGAGCTAGCGCTTTAAGAATCACAGTGGATGGGAAGATTTTTGTGAAAAATGGGTTAAAAGATTCATTTCTGGAGCCATGACTATACTGTAGGTGTTGAGGGAATAAAGGCTCCATATATAAGAGCAAAGATGAACCTTAGCAATCCAAAGTGCTGATAGAGTCAAAGGCCTCTTTGCAGACTATTAAAGCTATTTATACAAGTGAGTGAGTGGAGAAGTGGGAAGAGAAGAAAGAAAGAGGAAAAGAGTTGTGCATAGAAAGTGTTGTCTTTACACAGGCTCACGTCATTCAAAATCCATATTTCAAAATTACCTTAGCACAAAATAAATGTTGAAATCAATCAAAAATGTAAAGCTTCTAGCTTCAAAAAAGCCAAAATAAAAAGCTACATAAGTTGTCCATATGACTCAATTCTCTGCAGTGGTTCTTAAAACTGATTTTCATATTTGCTGTATCATATTTGTAAATGAGACAAATTCACAAGTCAGGAAAAAAGCTCCAAGAAATCTTTTGTGTTCCATGATAAAAAGGAAGTCATCCAGGTTTGAAGCAAAATGTAAACGATGATAGAACAGCAACTATACTTTTAAAGCCAAATGTGTGCTTCTTGTAGGCTATTTATAAGTGTCTATAAAAATGCACAAAAACATCACCCTGTATATTGCAAGTAAATTAAAATTAAATCAATATCTTCTCTATTGGGAGCCAAGCAATTTTGCTACAAACACAGTACTTCATTTTCTCCACCTGTGGAGTGGCGCGAACACATATTCTTGGCATGACAGTAATGGGCTGCTGTGTCAACCTCATACACACACACATACAGGCACTCATCACTCAATGTGTGTCTGCGGATCTGTCAACACCAGTGCACATCACAGATTCGGTGCCGCAGGTCTCGGATGCCGTGTGTTAAAATTCTCCCAGAGTCTGATTCCACCTCCGCAAGCATTAATGGGAACGAGAGACACCTGCTGAGAAACTCGAGCCCCAAAATGGCAGCCCTTCTTCCACACCAATTGTGGAAAACAGTAAACTGAACCTGAGCCTTGTTTACTCTACCAGCTTAATCTTGTCAATAGCCTAATGAAACAATTCATGCTCATTCAACAAGTGGTTGCAACATAAAGCATTAGTAATGCTTAATAATTTTGAAAGACTACATTTTATTTACTACAGATAAAATATAGATTATCTATCAAATAGGCCTATCAGTCCAGCCCCTTATAAAACTCTTTATTTTTACATCTCTTTGCATCCTAATTATTATTTTATTTTCTTATTATTTAATTGTCTGACAAATATGCGCTTTTCAGTTACAGCAGGGTGGTTGATGGTATAAAAAAAATAAAATTCTTAAAATTAATGTTCATTTTACACAAATATCACAATATATACATATCAGTTTGTTTTAAAAAACAAATTCGAAAAAGAAACTGATTAAAACAACACAAAGATTTGTTCACACATCACAAAAGTTTGTCCACAAAATTAACAGCTTTTAGGGATTTTACCTTGTAAAATATTTAGTTGGACATATTACATATTAATTTGCGTATTTGGTTTATCCTACAGGTGTGAATGGTTATGAGGCTGCTGAGATCAGTCAAAGGTAGCCTATTCATTTAATTAATACAAGTTTCTGGAGTGGATTTGTTAAAGTGAACAACACGGTTGATGGAATACATTCATTTAAGAAAGCTGAGCGAACAGGAACAGGTTGATGCCAGTGAATAAGTGTAGATCGTATTTTGTTGCATTAAGCGCCTCATGTCTGACTCAGTCACGCACATCAACCTGTTCCTTCAGTGGCAACCATGACATAAATTCAAAAAGCCATTTGAAGGCGAAATAATACAGTACATCCACAACTGATCCTGATGGCGAACCTGTTGGCTGCATAATTTCCAACGTAGTACGTAGTTCAAACTCTAGTGACGGAAAATCATTGAAGCATCGTGGCGAACGTGACAAAAACATCGCGGAAAACGACAACTACTCCGCTCTACGCACGCGAACTGTTTGTATCCACTTTGCGCACGTTATCGTAAAGAGCATTTTCTTTTTCTTTCAATTTCAACACAAATGCGCACAGCACGAGCAATTATGTCGGACAAACACACTAAAGGCGTTACATTTACGAAATGTAAAGACATACAAATCACAAAAGCTGCGTGTTTAGTACACTGTTGCGTTAACATCAGCGTATGTTTAATAGGATTACAAATGTTCCTCGGACCCAAAAGAACAGACTTAACTTACCTCACACACAAAACATTGTCCTCAGAAATTACACACGGGTTACACATTCAGATGATGGCATAAATTATCTCTATCAAAGAGCAAACAAGGGAATATTCCGTAAAATCTGCCAACTCCACGCGCTTCCCCGTGATGGAGATGAGCGCGCGCGCGTATATCTATGGTGCGTATGACAACAGGAAATTTTCTATTGGGAAAACATACGCTTAAAGAGCACAGAAGCGCCTCCCCCGTCCAACACTAAAGCCAGTCAGTCCTCAAACTGACTCACGATCCACACTCAGCTACGAATATGACAAAACATTCTCAGCAGCAAACATCATGTGCAACTGAACATGACGCCACTGTATAAACTTAAAGAGCCTCAGGCGCGTCATATTTATGAGGGTGATGCAAATAAACAGCCCATCTGACTGGAATTTTAAATATAATCCCTATATTAAACAGATTTTGTAATTACTGATGTAGGCTATTATTTAGAGCAGTTGCCAGTAGTTTGCCAGAAAAAAACAAAGCAAAGAGTCATAACTTTTATCTTAATGCTAATTTATATTGTTTTAGAAACAGTTAATTTTGAATTTAAAGTTATTTCATTATTTAATCACCTTCATGTTGTTCATGACTTTGCATTATGAGTAAATTATTACGGTTTTCTCGATCATTGGGTCTGTGGAATAAATGATCTGATAAAACAGGACTTTTTCTTAAAATGTTATGGTATGGTTTCCTAGCTTAATGATCTTTAAGATATATAAAACACTTTACAATAAGGTGTCATTTGTTAATATCAATTAATGTATTAAACTAACTGAACAAACAATTGAACAATGCATTTATCACACTATTTATTCATCTTTGTTAATGTTAGTTAATTAACTCATTCATTGTTTATTCATGGCATTAGTAAATGCGGAAATTAACATTAACTAATGAATGCTGTAGAAATATTGTACATTCTTAGTTCATGTTTACTATTGTTGTTAACTAATGTTAATCTTATTGTAAACCATATATATATATATATATATGAAAGTTATTATGAAGTGTTTAGGCCAATTTATACCTTCAGTACTGACAAAATATAGACTATAGTTTTAAAAATAAATGTTCTAAATGTAAACGTATAGTAGAGTCCACCACAACTAAAATGATAACTACTATAATACTATAATTTTAGAAAGATTTTGATGAATCATGAATTAAATTAAGCATTTAAGCAGCAGATGCCAAAACAGCACTAACAATGTTATTGTCTATTAGTGTGAAAGCAAATATAGTTGAATAGGCCTTTACAGAAAATGTTGGGAAAGAGCAACATGAACTTTCCTGTTAAGCATGTTATTCTGTGTTTAAGGGAGAAATAAAGTTGTACAGACTTGGAATGACATAAGGTGAGTAAATGATGACTGAAGATTAATTTAGATGAATTAATAAAAGATTAATTGTGAAAAATTCCTATTTTTATGTCCACCCATCAGATTAATGGATGGATTTATCCTTGACTCATGCATGAATAGATTATGAAAATAAACATGACGGCTCAAAGAGTAAGACCGAAGCTAATTCCAACCTGCAAGATCATTTTATCTGTTGATTCATGTCTAGAAGTGCACCACTTTGCAACTGTATCATTAACACTTAAGCCAGAACATATTGGCACAAGCAGTTATTGGAATGCCACATCTCAAACATAAACATCATGCTCATCGAGGTCAAAACACCAGAATCAACTGCAAACAATTTAATGCTAAGCTTCAGTCTCAGATGATTTGCTTTGCAATCACAGTGCTGCCAACATTTGAGGCACAGAACTCAAACCCTTTATTTGAGATATTCAACTTAGTGGCAAACACAGAGCTGTGCTGTTTGGAATTCCAGCATAGCTGTAGTGGCGTCAGAGGCAGAAACCGTCTGAATAGAAAGAAGACAAAGACTGGAAGAGTCAGTGGCACACCTGATACTCTCTGCTGGGGACTACTCTCATGCCCAGGGAAGGGTCACTACTTTTCTGCTTTTCTGTTGCCCTGAACAATACAGACAGAGAGACTGATGGGAAAAAAACCTACTTGTGATGATATAGGATACTATAATTTCTCTCGATTTCCTTTAAAGACTATATGAAAGTAAAATGAAAGGATTGTGGTTAATTTCATGCCCATTAGATATTTAATAAAATAATAATAAAAAAAAAAAATACTTCATTTAGAGAGGATGCATTAAATTTACCCAAAGTGACAGCAAAGACATTCTTTTTCAAATGCAATAACGGTAACCTTAACGATAACAATAAGTTTCGTAGTTTTCATAGAAATATAAAGCAGCACAACTGTTTTTTAAATATATAATAGTAAAAATGTTTGAAAAATCTGCATATTAAAATGATTTCTGAAGGATCATGTGACACTCTGCAGACTGGAGTAATGAAGCCGAAAATTCTGGAATAAAGTACATAAAAAAAAAATAACAATAAAAGCATTAGTATAGTAAATAGGAAACAGTTACTTTAAATTTTAGTAATATTTCACAATATTGTTGCCCCCCCCCCACCCTGTATATTTAATTAAATCCAAAATTATGTAAATTGTTTTTTTAGTTTTTTACAATTTTAAAATGTTCCTATTTTTGAAAAAATGTGCTTAATTAATGACTTATCTAGTGCTAATAGAAAAATATGGTTTTGCCAATACGTAAGCAAATTAATAAATTAGTGCTGTCAAGCAATTATTTGTGAATAATCACATTCAAAATCAACTAAACTATTTCTCCCCCTTAAATATATACATGCATGTGTGTGTATTTATATATATATATATATATATATATATATATAATAAACAGGAAATAAACAAAAATGAAAGAAAAATTGAATTTAATTAATAACAATGTTTGTTTATTTAAAAAACGGTAACAAATGAGAGCTGAAACCTTTTTGACATTCTTAAATTCAACATGCAATCAGATCTATCAATTTTCTTCCCCTCTAAAACAACATGTTAAGTCAACAGCTTCTTCCCTTCAGCTACCTGTCATATAGAAATAACCTTACATAACCCAAGAAATTCTAAGTTGATAAAGTCCCACCCTGCATTTCTTTCGTCTTAAATATACTTATATCTTATATAGTTAGACATTTCCACATAAACAGCGTTATTCAACATATTTCTGTAAAGAATTTATGATATCCAGAACTCAGTGTTGCTAGTCAGCTGTTGCTACAATAATCATTTTCCTGAACAATGCAACTGATGTGCATTTGTACATCTGAGAAGCCAAATTCCTCAATAAGAATCAGTTTAAAGGAAACATTATTGCTAAAGAGGAATGTGATACTCGCTGGCACAAGGATGATCATTGTTTAAAAAAAGGAACAGCGATAGATGGAGAAAATGACAGAGAGAAAGTGAGCCGAGCTGCAGAGACTAAAATGAGACTAAAATGTCAGATGAGTCACAGTCGTTCCAGTGAGACGGCGAGTCATAATATGTTTCCACCGGCTTGAATAAAGGCAGAAAATGTACTTTGATGCTGTCAGGGGAAGCAACCCATAATCTGATCTAAATGGAGATACTCGTGCCATACTCTACAAGGAGAACAAAAACACAGACCTGACCTCCTGAAAACAAACCACGACACACCCTTAGAGTTCAGATGCCGTCCTTTCACCAAGACCACGTCCGCTCATCGCTTTCGTATTGAGGCCGATATCTAATTAAATCAGAGGAAAAGAATTTCGAACATAGCAGTAACTCATTCCACTGCCCCTATGTGAGATCTGGACCAGAAATAGATGGTGTGCCAGGCATGCTGGAAGAGATCCAAAGTATCCCAGCTCTCCAGAGACAGACACCCTGCCATCTTCCACAAGCTCTCTTCAGAGGGACAGGCTGAAGTTGGGAGGTTTGGCCTTGCCTCAGGCATCTGCTAGCACATCTCAACATCTTGCTCTTGAGCTCACAGATCCGTTGCCTTTAGCTGGAACCAGATCTCTGGATTAATGAAATGTTTGGGTTCATAATAAGTTAAACCCATGTCCTTTTTTTACACCTCTTTTCAATATTGTTTGGTTGAAAAATCAACAGGAAACTATTCAACCCATACTTTGATCCCGCACAGCCTCACTTTCATAAAAAAATAAAAAAATAAATAAAGATAAAGGTGGCTTCTTTTCTGAAAAAAATAAATACATATAACTGCGCTTGTATTAAACCCTGAACATTCCTTTAAAGCAATGGTTTCAATGGGGGGCCTGTACAATATTCCAATGGATCTTCAATAAGACAAACATGTTTAATTTAAGATAAAGCAACTACAAATCAAGACATACTGTGTCTTTTATGACAAATATCAAAGAGCAATGGGAAATGTTTGAGAAAGAGTGATTTTAAGAACTGCTAAAGTCATGTAAAACAATAAAATATAAACAAAAACAATATATAATAGCAATAAATAATAGGTCTAGCTATGACATTTTTTGTAACGTAAAAAAATAAGCATAACGATATTTTTTCATAAGCAGTAAATCACAAACATCTGGAAAATTCATTAGGTCTTTATGAAACTAAGTCAAAATAAAACTATAATAGCCCCAAATTACCTTCTAATATATTCATTGTCTTATTGTCATGATCTCATGAGTAAATGTTATTCCAAAAAAAAAATCTTTCTAATCAGAATAATCTTTCTTCAAAACACCTTTAAAATGACTTTCCTTTTCTATTGACATCACCAGGGCAGCTTAAGTTTCAACTGATGGGTTCCCAACGACAAGTAGGCCTTATTCCAATGTCCAGCGTCTATTTTACAATCCAATAATTCCTTCTGTTAGTACACATATTCATTCTAGCAGAATTGGATTAACAGTGAATAGACATGAAACCTATTTTTGGCTACTGACGCAATTCCTCCCTCACAGAGAGCTGCTAATGCAGTCCGGTGTCTGATCCCAAAGGCACCTGTGTCTCTCCAGCTGTGATGGCAGCACTGAACAGACTCGGGATCTGTACGCTGACAGTAGTACAGACTATTAGACAGTCCTTAGCTCCAGCTGTCCCTGCATGTCAGACATCTCCGCCTCCTCGTAACAAATCAGCGAGCGGATATATGCAGGGAAGCAGTTAACATGCACTAAATCAAAAAACGCAGAGTGAAGTGGGATGTTAAGAGCTCAGTTACAAGAACATTGTTTTGTTTCTGTTTTTTTAACAACTCTGAATGAGGATTAAGCAGATTATTCTTGTGTTAGTGGAGGACTTGGCAGGTGAGACACATTGAGGAGAGATGTAGAGCTTGAGTACTGAGCTCAGTCATGACTCCTCAGCCAAGCAGATAAACATGTGTAACTGTGTGTGTGTGTCTCCGTGTCCACTCGTGCACTGCCCCTCCTCTGTTGAGACGATCCTCTTTCAGACTAGAGCTCTAGAATGCCACCGACCTGGTTGCCAAGGAAACCATGAGTGTTGACAATGGAAGACAAGTTTATGTCCATGTTAGTCACTGCCTAGCAAAATGCGAAAGGTTTGCTGAAAAAATTGCTGGCTTCGTTTATTTTTTTTTCAGCAGGGACGGGGGAAAAAAAAAAAGCTGTTTATACCCATTTGGTTTTCCAAGACTGCCAAACTGTTGTTTAACTAGTTTAACTGGATGTCAGCTCTTGTTCCAGCTTAACCTGACCTACCTGTATACATTTCCACGACACAGTTATTTACCCGTAGTATCTTAATAAGAAATATTTAATGTGTCAACAGTACATGCAGTACCTTGCTATCAAGTTTCAAGAGTAGCAGGGAAGCAAGAGCATAAGTAAAATGCAGGAAGGTGCCTTTGTTTATGGCTGTGGTTTAAGTTAGATCCATCTAGGACCCAAAGTGGAAGCTGTTGATAATGCCTGATCAAAATTCATAAAGAATGAAATAATGTTGTGGTTACAAGTTTCTTTATTAGAGTATAAGCTGTTACATAGCATTATACTATGCTATGAATCTAAACAGTGAACTTGTAAAAACATTTCTACAATCTATAGCTTCGGTAGCATATAAGTAACACTGAAAGACACTAATGGTCATAATAACAGTTCAGGTGACATACATTACAAAAGGATGTTTTGATTTTGCATATACAGGTCCTTTTAAAACAATTAGCATATTGTGATAAAGTTCATTATTTTCTGTAATGTCCTGATAAACATTAGACTTTCATATATTTTGGATTCATTACACACAACTGAAGTAGTTCAAGCCCTTTATTGTTTTACAGTTTTTCTCGATTGCTAAAACACATTTCTTGAAACTATGCCTCATATTCTCACAACAGTAAACACAAATCCATAACATCTCACCCAATTTCCCAAACATTCTATTTTCAGGTCAAAATGAAGCTCTACACTCAAAACCATTCACTTTTGCTGAAAAACCAAACTTTGCCCTCAGACTTCAAACACAAGCGCTGAAAAAACACACACACTACAACATAGTCTTACACACTGGTGCAATTAATTCAAAACAATATTTCCAAAACAGTTATGTTGCTTACGGTTCTCCCCCTCAAAACATTTTTACATGAACACAAAAGACATAACCAATGTATTCACTGGCACATTTGTATTCATTCATGTACCACACAGTACAACTGTTTTAGAAAATGATACATTTTCTGCCTCAGCATCCCGTCTTTTCTCTGGGTCAGACCAAAAAATCTGGTCTACAGCACAGGCTATACTGGCTCTGGACAAACAGCCGGGTAAAATCCTTGTGAATGCCTAATGTCCTTGTGCCATTCTTCACAAACAAGATGCTTAGTTACTGTGTGTTGTCAACGTAACAGTACACTCTGCTAGTACTACCTGATCTATGAACTATGGCATCAGTTTGGCAGTTACTGTACTGAAAAGACTGTGCTGTTCATGTATGCCATACATTCATTTCAAAAATACAAATGTACACATTACTGTATGTGGGATGTTGATTGAAAAAAGACTGTATATGAAAAGAAATGAGTAGAAAACTTAATTGACACTTTATGACGGTTAGATCAACCAATTTGTGTTTACCGTAATGACTTACAGTAAACAATGTATTACAGTGATGACTAGATGTCATTGTGTACATAATCAGATCAAAATCAAATTACATAATGAGCTGCATAATTGTACCAGAGCAATGGTAACTTGTTCAAAAGAATGAGAAATGTTTCATGATCTACACAAGAAACTAGATGATGTGGAGGTTGAACAAGTAGTTTTGAGAATTTCATTTCTGATCTGAGAAATGGACCAAAGCCCCTGAGAAAAAGTGTTAGCTGACTCTGGTCCTTTTATTTCCGTCAAAGGTTCTGATTGGTGTGTGATAAATTTTGACTCCTAGTGTTTCCACCTGGTTTATTGTGTGCTAACTGAGCTCAAGCTGTGCAGAACTGAGTGAACAATATTGAATGCTAGTGTTTTTTAAATGAGCACATGGTGTAAGCACTGAAAAATGTAGGGGTTTGTGTGTAGAGTTTTGCACTAACAGTTCACCAAATCTGACTCATGTGTCAAAGCAGAGAATAGTGTTTATAGTTCAGGAAATGGGTGTGCTTTTAGAAAAATAGCATTATGGTTTTGAAATTTTAGTTTAAAAGCTTGGTTATAGTGTTTTAG